>CM051265.1:28303930-28440011 GCA_027921565.1 Artemia sinica | reverse complement strand
AAATACAATATCAATCAATAAGATAGTCTTTTTCTCTCCGATTATACACATACGCCTATAGATTAAATACCCAACTGACAAGAAACATGAAACCAACTAACAGTGAAAATGTTCACATTTTTTTTGCTGTTTCTTTGAGGGTGGGAGCTGAACTCGAGCTCAACTGCCATCTTCATAAAAAGAGCTCCCTAAATATGAAGCGTAGGAACGTGCGGGAAATACGTTGTTTGTATTGAGTATAGCTGGAAATAAATGTCTAATAGTATTAGTTATAGAGTATAAAAAAGATGAGCTTTTCTAGGTATTATTTTTGTTTTGTCGATAGGCGCATGCCTAGAATTTTTTTTTTCTCGCCAGTGGATTATATTGATCTTGGATTCTCGTCCTTCTTTTATTTCCAATTTTGGATTACGTTCTTCTTTTGTTCAGATTTTGTTCTATCCTTTTTATTTATTTTTTTGTATGGGTTTATTTCTCCAAAGTGAATTTTATACTTTGTTGAGCTTAACAATGTAATGTTAGCACTCTTCTATGCTTCTACATTTGGAGCTGTGGAGCATTTACGCAACATTTGATAATGGAAGTAAATGGTCTGTTGTAGAAAAACAAAATAAAAAATTAAAGGCTTCTATGTCTAGCCATTTTTAGGGTAAGAGATTCAAGAGGATTGGCTGGAACCGCTATACCAATTGCACTTTTTTGTTTACCTATTAGATAATCTGTTAAAATTCAGGTTTTTGCTAATTTCTTCAGCTAAAGCTCTCTCCGCTAGCATTGGTCTTGTTTCTTTTTTTACTGATTAAATTTGTTTAGATCGATATGGCCGTCGACTTATCACTGATGACGACGTTACTCGTCTGTTGAATTGTACTCCGAAGTTATCTCAAGGATCAAAAAATTTCTTCAGAGATTTGAATGATGCAGGTTGGTATTTAGTAATGATTCAGGTTGTTTTTGTTTTCTGTTTTGTTTTTTTTCATTTTTATTGAGTGTAACAAGAAACATAACAAGTATGCAGTGTACTGTAACATATATAGAATAAATAGTCTAAAGCGTGGATTGTGACCGTATGTGAGGCCGTGTGACCGATGTAGGGTAAAGTAGAGAAGTGTAAGTGGCACTTTAAAGTTGAGCAATGCAGCCGGATTTGAATATAGGAATGTATACAAATGTATTCATTTAGGGTAAAGGTTCCACTGTCTTAAGAAAATATATCCCCGTTGATTCTATTTGTCGTTTGTATTTTATGATGGAAAGGCAGCGAAGTCTTCGTAGCTATTTTTTCTCCCCTCTTCAGATAATACAACATGGGCAGCTAGCCGAATTTGTAAACTTAATTTTTTTTTTCAACCATTTCCCCTAAAGTATTTTTTAGGCTTTCTATAATTTCTCCTGGATTCTTGGCTGTACACAATGAATTAAACTAGTACGATCTTAAATATTGCTCAAACGTGGGATTTTTAAAATAAAGGTTCTCCGTATATTGGCTCAGGAATTTGGCTATTTGCTTCTCTCCTTCCAGTGTGATTAAAAGCAGAATTACCTTGATCTAAGTTCATTGTTGACTAATCTTGAATTACTTTATTTGAGGGCGGTGAAATTTGTTCTGTGAAATGGCTAGTTGTAGCAGGGGTGCAATATGAAACGTTTATAGATCTTAAATCGCTTGAAAATGGCCCTGCATTGAATTACCTTGTAGAGAGGGTGTTACATGAAACCTTAACAGATAGTAAATCGCTTGAAAATAACCCAGCATTGAAATGGTTTATAGAGGGGATGTCAGATGAAGCGTAGATAGTTGTTAAATCGCTTGAAAATGGGCCTGCATCAGTTTGGCTTGTAGAAGGAGTGTCAGATGAAACGTCGATAGATATTGAATCGCTTGAAAAATAACCCAGCATTGAAATGGCTTGTAGAGGGGTGTCAGATGAAGCGTTGATAGATGGTAAATCGCTTGAAAATAACCCAGCAGTTGTTAAATCGCTTGAAGATTGGCCGGCATCGATTTGGGTTGTAGAGGAGGTGCCAGATGAAACAGTGATAGCCGTTAAATTGCATGAAAATCGATTGGCATCAATTTAACTTGTAGAGGGGAATGTTAGTTGAAGCCTATCGCCCTTTCTTCACTGGAGGGGCTTGGTCTGCTGTCTCTTTGGTCATTGAACATATCTATTCTAGATCTATTAGTTCAAAAATGTCGTTGAACTTATTATGGAACGCCATTTTTCGCTTTAATGTTACCTCCGTGATGTTCTAAAACCGACTGATATCGCGAAAGGAAGGAAAAATATTTATAACAGTATGTGAGGCGGTAAGTAACAGGTGGCACTCTCTATAGGTCTTTTGTGGTAAGTTTTAAAAACAGGGGGGAGTCGTTTTGAAAATAGAACTAAAGTTGGAACCAACAGGTGCAAAGAGAAGGAAAAACATACCAAAGCCTGTGGGTCCTAATATGTAAACAACAGATGGGGGTCAATCCCCCATATAGAATAACCCGTGTAGATGGAGAATGTTTACATGGCATTCTGCCACTTAGAAACAGTAATTTACCTCTCTTAGGGGTTGGTAAATGCAACAGAAAAAAATGTTGCGTCAGACGCGCTAAGTCCTGTGGTACCTGTAAATATGGAGATCGATATGTAAACCAAGTAGTGGGGACCCCTAGAAAATGCTAAATGGGGCCCCTAGGAAATGCTTCAAAAGACTCGCGGTTTTAACACCGCCTAGCGACCGACTTTGGAACTGAAAAATCCCGTGTGGAACATTGTTCTATTTTCTACTGTGGTTCACTGATGTCTTGAATTGGATGATGAAATGCGGATCAAAATTACTTGCCCTCTTTGCCCCCCCCCCCCGGTTTAAAAAATTAGGTAAATTTTTCCAGGTTCGTAGCTTTTGATGGGTAGCTTTAAACTTGATGAGTTTTTTATATACTTCGAATCAATATAAGAAGCTTATTCTTTTGTAATATATATATATATTACTATCACGACTTGTTTTTTAGAGTTTCGGCTCCTATAAGCCCATGTCACTCCTTGCTTACAGTTCATTACCAAAATTTTCGTAATTAACTGCACAATTCGATAGGTATTTTTTTTGGTCATTTAGTTTAAAATTTGGCAATACGAAGGATAAAAGGAAATGCGAAGGGAATGTTAATTCAGGTTTATTTTATCACTTTAAATCCAACCAAATGGAAGATGTGAATCATTTTGGCCAAATTCTCTTTAGATTTTGCATTATTAATACCGCAACATAAGTGAATGCAGTATTTATATTTAGTGTTTTAAAGAACCCAGTTATCTTTGTATTAACTAAGGTATTTTAGAAACTTTTAAAAGGCTTTAAAAATAACTGATGAAACTATGGAGGGGTATAATTGTATTCACTTGTTTTGATATCTAAGTGAAGTTTGACTGCTAGCATTAGATGATACAGGATGTGGAAAGGTTGGAAACCAACTGAATCTTGGTGTCTGGTTGGGGAGCGAAACTACCCGGTATTACTTTAATTTGTTGCTCTCCACTTGCATGTCAAAGTCATCGCACTTTTCATAGCCAAAAATTATTTTGTTCCTGGTTTGTTCGTCATATAAAGTTGAAGTGTTTAGTAAAAAGCATACAAGTCCAGTCTATATAGTCAAGAACAAGAAGTCATACTAACCAGACAATGAGCAAAACACAACATATTTCTTCGCAATCACAAATGACATTTTTTTTTAAACACTTTGTTCTGTAAATTTGTTTCCTATTATAATTATAAAAAGTGAGAGTGTTCTGTCATCTGAACTTATCTTCCTACCCAGAAGTATAAGTAGCATAAGTGATTTTGAATCTGAACAAAATTACTTTTGGGATTGATTTGTTTCAATCCCTACTGATAGAACGATCAGGATAGGCCTCCGGATAAGGTATATACCAAATCCTCCAAACTCACCGCAGTTACTTCATTTTAGTTTTGCTCTCAACCTGCACCTCAGAATTAACCTTGCATTTTTTTTACTGGTCTTGAATGACTATTGCCAAAGGCAAGGGATTCAGTTTTTTGTTGTTGAACGTTGGGTAAATTATGTCTCAGCAAAACGGGCGATGAATAAAAATTCGTTTAACCAATGAGCTCCATTAGCGGAGAGGCAGGGGGGAATATACCCCTTTGTATTTTAGCCCCCTTATTATATTTTGCAGATTGCCTTTTGGGGTAGTTTCATTGATAAAAAAAAACAACAACAAAAAAACGACAAATTTGCCCCCCCCCCAAGATTTTGAAAAAAAAAATTTGCTTCTCCCTTCTAAATTTTTGTGCATTTACGCCTCTTTATCTCAAAAGCGACTGTGTATAAATAAGCCAATAAAATGCCGACCCTGTTATAATTAGGACATTGGTTTTCAAACATCTAGGCTACATATTTTGGCTAAAAAAAATATTTCAAATAAAAGCTGTGTATTGACTCTAAAAGATTTCTTCTGATTTGTGTCTTGTGTTCATATTTTTAATACAATTCACTCTCGAACTTTTTTAAAAGGAGAGTATGTTTCCTGATGTTATTTCTTTTAGGTTTAATCTCGTATACGGAGTACTTGTTTTTCCTCTCAATTCTTACAAGTAAGTGCTTTAATTTTAATAAGTCTCAAAGTAGGTTCATTGCCACAGGCTTCCACTGCAGAATCTTTTTTTTCGCACAAAGGATTGTTCTTAAGAAAATAAAATAAAAAAACAATAAGTTTTTTCAACTGAAAGTAAGGAGCAACATTGAAACTTGAAACAAACATAAATTATTCCGTATATGGGCATTTGCCCCCTCCTCGATACCTCGCTCTTCACGTTACAGTTTTTTTAGTATTGTTAATAAAGCTTCTTATTCTAATTAAGCCACCCTTGTGTTTCGGAAGTCGTTGTTAAGGCATTGAGACTAAAAGTCAAACTTAGTGTTTTAAGTTTTAATGTTCCTCTCCTTACTTTTAATTAAAGAAAATGGTTCTTTTTATTTAATTTCTGGTATTTTTAAATAGTGCCGAAAAGTCTGGCTCTCCCTCGACGGAAAAATTCTCTCTTTCCACAGAAAGTTTCACGAAATAAAGCTCCTCTCGCGTAAAATCCCTCCCCCCCGGACAATTTCATCCTTGCTGAAAATCTTCCAGGAAAATTCCTTGTGGACAATTCCACCTGCAAAATTCTTCATCGTATACTTTCATTTGAAAAAGAATTTAATTTCTGGTCGTTTTTCAAATCATGTCGGAAATGTTGGAAACCTCCCAGACAATTCTAACCCAGCTGAAAGTTCCCCCCATTTTCCACATTGAAATCCAAATAATTGAAGATTTTCAATTTTTCAATTTTTTCGGCAAAGAGAAAGTTTGAAAAATAAAGAATTTCGTGTAGGAATTCTGGCAAATTCACCCAGTGCAAAATTTCCCCTTCCCTCCTCATGGAAAATTCTCACCATGGAAAATCCCCCCGAGCAGAAAATTCCCCTACCCAAAAAATGTCTGTATATTGTTCCCAATAACGAATACTTTACAAACAATGGATAAATTTCACAACTTACAGCCCTTTTCCCAGGAGCTGTGGGGTTATCCCCAAAGGCATACTTATTTGACATTTTAAACTGTGCTGTATAAAATGGCTATCTAAAAATTTTGATCGAGCGACTTTGGGAAAAAAGGGGTGTGGGAAGGGGGCTAGATGAGCTCCAATCTTTTAGATTGGAGCTCTTGAAAAAGACACTAAAACTTTTTACTGTTGATCAAATGAGCCCTCTCCCGATATTCTTGGATCACTAGTGTGATACGATCACCCCTAAACAAAAGATAATTAAACACGCATCCATGATCTTTCTTCTGGCAAAAAATGCAAAATTCCACATTTTTGTGTACATGAGCTTGAAACCTCTACAACAGGGTTCTTAGATATGCTGTATCTGATGGTGGGATTTGAATTAAGATTGCTTGACTCTTTTTTTTGGAGCGGGGGCTGTTTCCCAAAAATTGTGCAAATTTTCTCAGGTTCCTAATTTTTGATTGGTATTATTAGGCTTAATTAACTTTATATATGTTGAATCCAAATAAAAATTCGATTCTTTTGATATATCAATTGTTATCAATACGCTTCGTTTTTTAGATTTTCGGTTACTATTGATCCCCGTCGTTCCTTACTTAAAGTTTGTTACCACGAAGTGTTTTTTTTTTTCCGGTTTTCACAGCTCTTTTCTTTGCTACACTTTTTTCCATCTTTGTCCAATATCACCAGTTCCCCTTCAATTTCTTCTAGTCTAAGCGACATAGTCTCCTCAACATTAATTTTCAAACCTGCTTTTGTACCCTGGATCCTCAAAACCTCCAAAAAATTCATTCATTTTGCTAAGATTTTTATCTAGGACATTCAGTTCACCCGGAAAAGCTGTGTCTAGGAGATTTTTACCTTCTCTTTTGGGTCACTGGTCTTCCATAGGCTTTGCCGTGTTCCTTTGGACAAAGTCCAAAAAAAATCGTGTAAATGGAGGTAGGACACACCCCTGCTTGACTCCTGATTCCACACCAAACCAGCTACTAACCTCACTCCCTGCCTTAACTGAAGCAATATTGTTCTCGTACATAGCACTAATGGCTATTTGTGTGTATCTGGTATCCGTGCAAGTAAAGGACTATCACTAAAGTTCTTCTATAGGCTGAATTGAATGCCTATTCGTAATCTATTAAACTGGGAACTATAGGATTCTGATGATTCAGACACTTCTCAATTATTAATTCAAGAGAGGAACGTTGGTTGCCACTCTCCTTCCTAAAGCCGGAATATTCTTTTCTTAAAACCTTATCTACTGCATCTCTTAGTCTAATGTGCGTCATCATGCCAAGTT
Organism: Artemia sinica; assembly: GCA_027921565.1. NCBI lineage: Eukaryota > Metazoa > Arthropoda > Branchiopoda > Anostraca > Artemiidae > Artemia > Artemia sinica. The sequence continues at coordinate 28,433,158 of CM051265.1, read as the reverse complement.
ACTTGTCTCCTACAAAAATCAACCTAATGCCTATAACTATTTATCAACTTCCTTATAAAAGAATTCAGTTAAAATGTTCCTAGAATCACTAGATACTTCACGTTTTTCAAAAATCATCCTCATAATCTTCAATGGTTTATCTGTAATTTCGCAACCATATCAAAAGCTCATTTACCACACCATCAGCACCCAAGGCTTAATTATTTATTAATCCTTTTAGTACTGCTTCCAACTCCTCTTCGCAAAATAAAACTTCCTTCACCTCCACATTATAAAAAAATCATTCTTTTTAATATCATTTCCTACAATTTCATCTCGGTGTAGCACATTCTCAAAATGTTCTGCCTATTTCTCTTTACCGCTTTCCTCATCACTAGTTGATGCTTCGTTCCTGTCTTTAACAGGGACAAGTCCAGTGTGGCTACTTTCTCTCAGTTTCTTAAAATAACTACAATTTATTCCTTCTATGCAGTCTGACTGCATCTTCTAAGTCATCAGCAGTGTTACCCGTGGCCTCCATTTCACTCTAATTATGCCTTCTCTTCCTATAAATAATTTTTTTTCGCATGGGGGTTATTGGTGAATTTTCACTCAAACATCATAATATAAAACAAGATTTATAGAATTTTTGTAGTAAAATACATGTAAGGCACTAGTACCCAGTATAATTTTTTATTTATATCACCAACACATCAGGTAAGTTCGATTGAGACCAAGACCATGATAAGTTCGATTCATTTCATATATCATAAAATCATCTAGTTCTCAGGAAAATGTAATTGAAACTACGATAAAATTTTTGTGCGATAAATTTGTATATTTTTATTTAAGTATGAGCTATATTCCTCAATTAAAACCCAAAATCTGAGACGGCAGTTCTTTCAGAAGTTTTTGGCAGCTTTAAAGAAAATACAGACAAAGAATTGCTGAAGCAAAGCCAAAATGTATAATTGTATATTAAAGTGCTTCGAGATTGTCATGCTCGCATTCCAGTAAAATTAAAATGAAGCTGCATCAGCAGGCCAATTGTGAATGAATTAAATGTGATGGTTTCAACATGTTTCATAATCGGACAGATGTTGTCCGTCATTGACAGCTTTCATTTTCTCGTATAGAATTTATGTGGGATGAACGACTCCCATTTCCCATATAGCCTACCTTTTGTTTTCTATTTGGATGCCCTAACATGTCTTTTTGACGAGTTTATGTGGACCTATCGATGGCAATATTTTCAGCGCTGAAGTATGCCACCAGGCATGTGCGCTGTTTTGTGACATTTATTTATGTATATGTTATAAATAAAAATATTCTAGTCTACTCTTATTCTACCCTATCCGTTTTGCTGTATTTAGTGGCTTTCAACCCATCGATCCCCTTCAAGGATATTTACTTCCTCTGCTTTGATTTCTCTTTCGTCCTTGGCTACTATTGAGCTTTTAAGGTCTTGTCTGTAATATTGAGTCACGTCTAGATTTTTTTTTTTTATTCTGTTCAGTGGGTTTGAATCACCATTACACGTGATTAATTTAAAAAGCTTTTTCCCCAAAAATAAATTTTTCAAAGAAAGTAGATTGAACCAAAAATGAGCAGAAATAAAGTCAAATAGTTTTCCCATCGCAAAACTACCACAATGCACTATCAATGATAACTGAAACCCAAAACGAACAGAAATTACAAAAATAACCTAGCCAAACTCGAAACGAGGTGCAACTAAAATGGGTAGGGCTGACGCCCCCATGCCTTCTGAGGACCAGTACATAATTTGCACTTTACTGAAAACAATCTTTATTTTGAGCTGAATGTTTCTTTTTCTCATAATATCGAAGAAAGATATAAAAAAGAACGATTTATTATTTCATTTAATTTTAAGATTTAAGATTTATTTATTCATTTACATTAAAATCTATTGTATGTTTGTTTGCATTGATTGTTTATTTAATTTCTGTTCGTTTAAGCTTCATTTATACTTCAATAGCAAACTATTTTTTTTCGTTTTAAGCTTGATTTTCATATTCAATCTAAGCATTACTCGCTTTAAGATCTATTTATTCATTTATATCATTACTTGCTGTATGTTTTTTGCTATGCTTGTTTATTTAATTTCTGTTCGTTTTGGGTTTCATTTATTCTTTAATAGTAATTTCTGGTCGTTTTGACTTGGAATTTTAACAGGTATTTGTATCTGCTGAGCTTAAGTTTAAAATGGCCTTTACTTTTCTTTGAAAAACTTGTCTTTTGGAAAGTTTTTTTTTTAATTAATTTTTATTCGTTTTTGATTGTAAAAAGTTTCAAGTTTTTAAAAATTCCTTATTTCAAAAATCAAACTTTAAAAAAAAAAATCAAATGTTCATCAAAGTATCAAAACAAAGTATGCCTTCCCAAGGCCAGAACATAATTTGCACTTTGCTGAAAAAATACAAATGAATGTGCATTGTCAGTTTAATATACATATAGGCCTACTGATATTTAATAATCAAAATGTTAATATTATTTGAAGTTATAAAAGTAAAAAAAAAAATTACATTTTTTTCAGTAAAGTGCAAATTATGTTCTGGCCTTGGGAAGGCATAGGGGTTTTGAGCCCAACTTATGTTAATTTCTGCTCGTTTTGAGTTTGACTCGGTTATTTATTTGTTTTCTGTTCGTTTTGGGTTTCTTTTATTTATCGATGCTGATTTGTGGTACTTCCACGGTTGGTAATTATTAGATTTTATTTTTGCAAATTTTTTGTTTAATGGAGTTCTTTACTTTTCTTTGAAAAACTTATTTTGTGGAAATTTTTTTTTTAATTAATTTCTGTTAGTTTTTTATTGACATAGTCTTTTCAGGGAAAAAGAAAATAATACTTTAAATCTTATCGTTTTTTTAAGACTTTATAGTTTAGCCTGCTATTTTGTATGCTGGAGAAAAATTTTCAGCAATTTTTAACAAAAATACGCCCTTTTAAAAATATGGACACAAATAGTAGTGTTTAATTTAGTTTCATACCTCCTCTAGTTGACCTGAAATGGAAAACTTCATACCATTCGCCAAAAAATCTGTTTACTTTCTTTGATAGCTTGGATACACTTACGCTATTTTGATTTGGTTAAATTTTAAGAGCAGAAGTAGCCCCGAAAGTTTGAACATAATACCCTCAGTCGTTCTTGGGATACTGCTGAGATGCCTTATTGGGAATTAGCATTAACACAGTGCATTTTGATTTAATCTTAAGGCAACATTAGGTTTTAAACATAATGGGCAAATGAGAGAGTGGGTGTCGGAGGGGGATTAATTGCCCTCCAATTACAACCCTTACCCTAAGAGCTGTTAGGGTGGTTGTCATTCTAAGACCTAATTTCCAGAACTTTCAACTACGTTAAAGAAAATTGCTATCTCATAATTTTGATTGGATGTGTTTGGATATCTCAAAATTTTGATTGCATGTGTTTGGGGAAATGGTGGGCGTGAGGGGGGGGGGGGGGGGGTAGTTGCCCTCCAATCACTTTCAACTATTAAAAGGTTGAAAATGGCATAAAATGGCTATCTCATAATTTTGATTGGATGTGTTTGGGGAAATGTGGGCATGAAAGGGATGTTAGTTGTCCTTCAATCACTTTCGAATGTTAAAAAGGACACTAGCCCTTTCAATTTCCAATCTAATGAGCCCTTTTTTTGAAGTTTCTACGACAACACTTTCTAAAAAAAAGAACCTTATATGCCCACAGGGCATAACTTACAACGCTTACCCTGAGGGTTGTGGGGGGGGGGGTCTCATCCTCAAAGACTTAATTTCCAGAACTTTCAACTACGTTGAACAAAATGGATATCTCAAAATTGTGATTGCATGTGTTTGGGGAAATGGTGGGCGTGAGGGGGGGGGTTAGTTGCCCTCCAATCACTTTCAACTATTAAAAAGGGCACTATTCCTTTCAATTTCCAATCGAATGAGCCCTTTTTGTAGTTTTTAAGACAACGCTTTCTATAAAACTTATATGCACCCAAGGCATAACTTACAACCCTTGCTCTGAGGGCTGTGGGGGGGGGGTTGTCATCTTCAAAGACCTAATTTCCAGAACTTTTAACTAAGTTGAAAGCATTGGTTATATCAAAATTTTGATTGCACGTGTTTGTTGAAATGGTGGGCATGAGAGGGGTGTTAGTTGCCCTTCAATCATTTTCGACTATTTAAAAGGGCACTTTCCCTTTGAATTTCCAATCGAATGAACCCTTTCTGAAGTTTCTACGACAGCGCTTTCTATAAAAAAAAAAACTTATATACCCCCAGGGCATAACTACCAACCCTTGCCCTGAGGGCTGTGGGGGAGGGGCGTTTTGTCCTCCTCAAAGACATAATTTCCAGATCTTTAAACTACGTTGAACAAACTGGCTATCTCAAAATTTTGATTGGATGTGTTTGGGGAAATGGTGGGCATGGAAGGGGTGTTAGTTGCCCTCGAATCGCTTTCGGCTATTAAGAAGAGCACAAGCCCTTTCAAGTTCCAATCGAAATAGCCTTTTTCCAAGTTTCTACGACAACTCCTTCGATACGAAGTGCCCTTGTCTATAACCAACCAAAAATAAATTGTGCCAACATCGTTCTTTACTTAGGCAGCGCAAAGCGCTGCCTATGATTTCTGTTAGTTTCCCGACTTAGTTATTTATTAATGTCTTTTTGGGGCAGTTATCCAATGTGAAAATTATTTGACTTTAATTCTGCTCATTTTTGGTTTAATTCAGGTTTTTAATTTTCTTTGAAAATATTTATTTTTTGAAAGTTTTTTTCATTAGTTTCTGTTTGTTTTTTATTGACATAGTTGTTTTCATTGGAAAAGAAAATGGTTTTTTTTTTTTTTTTTTTTTTTTTTTTTTTTTTTTTTTTTTTTTTTTTTTTTTTTTTGTAAGGATCCATAGTTTGGCTTACTATTTATTCGTTGGAGAAATTTTACTGACAGTTTTTACTAAAATACCCTTTTTGAAAATATGGACACGCATAGGATTGTTTTATTTACATTTACACTCCCTTTAGATCCCCTGAAAAATAAATCTTAAAATAATTCCCTAACATTGTATCTATGCTATTTTGACAATCTGGGTGCACTGACAATTGTTTGATTTACTCCAATTGTAAGAACAGAATTAGTAATAGTAGTAGCCCTGAAAGTTTCAACTTAATGCTCTCAGTTATTCTTGAGGTATTGCTGAGACGTTTTATTGGCAACCAGCATACACATAGTGCTCTTTGATTTAGGTTTAAAGCAACATAAACTTCCAGGAAAGTTTTTACTTTATACATTATTCTAGGGCATAAGGTATACCCTATACCCTTTTATACCCTACAACCTAGGTGAAGTAATAATAGGAGCAATAGCAGTAGTAACAGCGATAGCAGTAGTAGAATTAGTAGTAAGCAGTAATGGTATTCACATGGTGCCTCTTTGGTCTGGTGTAGCATACCCTCCTCAAGCTATGATAGTTTCAAACTTAAAGAGTAGTACTAGTATGCACATAATGCACTTGTATTAGCTCAACATACCCCTCAGCACGCTCTGAAAGATTCAACCTAATACTGCAAGCGTTCTTGATATACTGCTGATACAACCATTTGACAGTGTGCACACACAACGTGTTTCAATTTAATTTAACATACCCCCGAATGTTTTCTGAAAATGTTTCTTAATAGTATTATTATTATTAGTAGTAGTAGTTGAGGTAGAAGGGGTAGTATACTTATAGTACTTTTTGGTTGGTTCAACATCCCCCCTAACGTGTACTGAACGTTTAAAGGTATTACTCTTTGCTGCTCCTGAGATTAATTAAAAAAAAAAGCTTTCCGAAAATAAGTTTTTCAAAGAAAAGTAAAGGCCATTTTAAACTTAAGCTCAGCAGATACAAATACCTGTTAAAATTCAAACTCAAAACGACCAGAAATTACTATTAAAGAATAAATGAAACCCAAAAACGAACAGAAATTAAATAAACAATCATAGCAAAAAGCATACAACAAGTAATAATATAAATGAATAAATAGATCTTAAAGCAAGTAATGCTTAAATTGAATATGAAATCAAGCTTAAAACGAAAAAAAGTATTTTGCTATTGAAGTATAAATGAAACTTAAAACGAACAGAAATTAAATAAACAATCAATGCTAACAACGCTCACTTTCAACTATTAAAAATCACACTAGCCCTGTCAATTTCCAATCGAATGAGCCCTTTTGAAGTTTCTGCGACAACACTTTTAATAAAAACCTTATATGCCCCCAAGCCATAACTTACAACCCTTGCCCTGGGGGGGGGGGGGTTGTCATTCTCAAAGACCTAATTTCCAGAACTTTCTACAACGTTGAACAAAATGGCTATCTGAAAATGTTGATTGGATCTGTTTGGCGGAATGGTGGGCGTGAGAGGAGGGTTAGTTACCCTCCAATCACTTTCGACTATTAAAAAGGGCACTAGCCCTCTCAATTTCCAATTGAATGAGCCCCTTTTGAAGCTTTACGACAACTCTATCTATAAAAAACCTTATATGCCCCCAGGGCATAACATACAACCTTTGCCCTTGGGGCTCTGGGGGGTTTGTAATCCTTGAATACATAATTTCCAGAACTTTCAAACTACGTTGAACAAAATGGCTATCTCTAAACTTTGATTGAATGTTTTTGGGGAAATGGTGGGCGTGAGAGGGGGGTTAATTACTCTCCACTCACTTTGGACTATTAAAAAGGGCAATTTTAATTTCCAATCAAATGAGCCATTTTTGAAATTTCTACAACAGCTTTCTATATAAACCTTATATGCCCCCAGGGCATAACTTACAACCCTTGCACTGAGGGATCTGAGGGGGTTATTATCCTGAAAGACCTAATTTCCAGAACTTTCAAGTACGTTGAACAAAATGGATATCTCAAAATTTTGATTGGATGTGTTTGGGAAAATGGTGGCCGTGAGAGGGGCGTTAGTCGCTCTCCAATCATTTTCAACTATTAAAAAAGGCACTAGCCCTTTCAATATTCAATTGAATGAGCCCTGTTGAAGTTTCTACGACAACGCTTTCAATAGAAACCTTATATGCCCCCATGACATAACTTACCACCTTTGGCCTGAGGGCTGTGGGGGGGGGAGGGGTTGTCATTCCTAAAAATCTAATTGCCAAACTTTCAACTACGTTGAATAAAATGGCTATCTAAAAATTTTGATTGGATGTGTTTGGGGAAAAGGTGGGCGTGAGAGGGGGGGGGGGGTTTAGTTGCCCTCAAATCACTTTAAGGGCACTAGCCCTTTGAATTTCCAATCGAATGAGCCCTTTTTCGAGTTTCTACGACAAGATTTCAATAAATTTCAAGATTTCAATAAAAACCTTATATGCCCTCAGGGCATGACTTATAACCCTTGCCCTGAAGACTGTGGGGGGAGTGTCCTGCTCAAAGGTAGTTTCCTGAACTTTAAATTGCATGGTACAAAATGGCTATCTCAAAATTTTCATTGGATGTGTTTGGGGAAATGGTGGGCGTGGAAGGGGTGTTAGTTGCTTTCCAATCACTTTCGACTATTGAAAAGGGCACTAGCCATTTAAATTTCCAATCAAATGAGCCCTTTTTGAAGTTTTTACGACAACTTTTCTATAAAAACCTTATATGCCCCCAGGGCATAACTCAATACCCTTGCCCTGAGGGTTTTGGGGGAGTGACCATCTCAGAAACATATTTTCTATCTGGAAATCAACTTCGCTGAACAAAATGCCTATCTTAAAATTTTGATTGGATGTGTTCCGGGAAATGGTGGCCGTGGAAGGGGTGTTAGTTGCCCTCCTATCACTTTCGACTATTTAAAAGGGCACAAGCCACTCCAATTTCCAATTGAATGATCCCTTTTCTAAGTTTCTACGACAACTTCTTCGATACGAAGTGCCCTGGTCTAAAGGAAAAAAAATAATAAATAATACATTGTGCCAACATCGTTCTTAAATGCTCCAAGGGCATAACTTAAAACCCTTGCCCTGAGGGTTTTTGGGGATTGACCTCCTCAGAAACATATTTTCTATCTGGAAATCAAATACACTGAACCAAATGGCTATCTCAAAATTTTGATTGGATGTGTTTGGGGGAATGATGGTCGTGGAGGGGGGGGGTGGCTAGTTGCCCTCCAATCACTTTCGACTATTTAGAAGGGCACAGGCCACTTCAATTCTAATCGAATGAGCCCTTTTCGAAGTTTCTACGACAACTCCTTCGATACGAACTGCCCTGGTATGGAAAAAGAAAAAAGAAAAAAGTAATAATACATTGTGCCAACATCGTTCTTTACTTAGGCAGCGCTATTGCGCTGCCTATGATACGAGTATCCCTTTCATAAGAACCATATACGGCCCCAGGACATAGCTTACAATGCCTGCCCTCGGCGCCCTGAGGGTTGTGTCGACACCGGAGTTTTTTTATCTACCCTTTTAAACTATTAAAAAAAGGGTTATCTCAAAATTTGTGTCGGATGGGTTTGGGGTAAAATGGTGTTGGGGGTGCTATGTGCCCTCCGATCTCTTTAACTCTTAAAAATTGAACTAGAACTTTCAATTTCCATTTAAATCAGCCCTCTCTGAAGATTATACGAACATCCCTTCCATAAAAACCATATATGCCCCCAGGGCATAACTTGCAACGCCTGCCCCCGGGCCCTGGGTGGTTGTGTCGATACCGGATTTTTTTTTTGGCCTTTGAACTATTTTTAACAAAATGGATATCTCAAAATTTTATCGGATGCATTTGGAGGAAAAAGGGCGTGGTGGGGATAGTTGCCCTCTGATCTCTTTTGACTCTTAAAAACTGAACTAGAATTTTCAATTTCCAATCAAATGACCCCTCTCTGAAGTTTATACGAGCATCCCTTCCACAACAGCTGTATATGCCGTCCGGGCATAACCTTCAGCGCCAATAGAACCCCCTTATTGACTCCGTACGAACACCGTGCTGCCATCTACAATTGATTCTGGCTCTGATGCCACGCCATATATGGGCATAGCCTCCCTAGGGGAAATGGATTTCCGAGAAATTGATTGCGTAACCTAACCAAACCTGATGAGTTCCGGAACGAACACCATATATGGGCATAGACTCCCTAGGGGAAATGGATTTCCGAGAAATTGATTGCGTAATCGAAGGGGAAGTGGATTTCCGAGAAATTGATTGCGTAATCGAAGGGGAAGTGGATTTCTGAGAAATTGATTGCGTAATCGATTGGGAATTGTATTGATCCGATAACGGGAAACAAATCACGTGTCTCCTTCTAAGCCAATCAGAGGGCTGGTTACATATTAGCGGCGGAGGATTGCAGAGAATATAAGGAAAGGATTTTTGCTATAGTTTTTTTTATTAGTCTGTGAATAGAATTCAAAGGAGTGAGAAGAAGAACAGTTTGACTTTCCTCATTTGGGTATATATTTGTGTTGATGATGATGACGAGTGGAATGTTTACCCTATTAGAAGTTGATAGTGGAGTTGATGGCAATAATACAAGAGCACCAAACATTGCAGTGGAAATCACGAGAGGATCACGACTTTGTCTGGAATGGGATGAAGTATATGCAAGATATGTGATATCCTTGAGCAAATTTAAAATGGGGGATCAATTATGTTTCGCTGCAAAAGTTGATATAGCACATATGAATAGACTTCAATGTGCTTTAAGTGCATCAGTGAAACATATCGAAGACAATAAACTGTATCGCTAATTGTACATGCTTAGTGTTATTGTTGTTGTAATTATTTATAAAATTGTTTCGAAATCGAAAATGTTCCCTTTCTTTTCGGGTCAGGTTAGAATGCTAGGGCTAACGAATCATGGTCTGTCTAGAGTCAGCAGTCAGAGTGAAAGGATTGAAAAATGAATAAATTTGAGAAAGAGAGAATTAGATCAAATCTAGTGTTTATGGAAAAATATTTGATTTTGGATGACGATTTTCTCGTGTTATCTCTTCAACGCAGGATATTCTCTCGTCAGGGAACACTTGACAATATAATGAAAACTGATTCTCCCCCATTGGACAATTGTATGAAACTTTTAAGATGTGACTCAAATGCTTATACTCAATTTATTGATATATTAATTGGAACAAAGCAGAATCATATCGTGGATACACTTTTGAAAACATTGCCAATGGATTCAATGTAGATGGCTCCCCCAACCATTCGAAAGAGGTGACGTCACAGAGTTACTCCTCCACCTTGAATTTATCCGTCGGCAGGAACGATCAGTTTCGTTTTAGCTGTGAGAGAGTTGACATCGGAAACCAAACAATGTTCTATACATGTCCATTATGCATGTACACTCTTGGCAGTTGGACTCAATGTGAGAATTGTAAAATGATTGATGACTATAGTGAAAAGTGCAAATTATGTAATCCTTGTAAATTACATAGAGGCTATGCAGTACAAATTAAAGGATGTAATCCATGTCTTGAGGAGATTTGTGACTCTCAGCCTAGAGGACATCTGTGCTCCAATTGTCACTATGATAAATGTGATCAGTGGGAGAATACTTACCCCGCTATGATTGGAAAGAATCCCAAACGTGATTTTAGTTTATTTCTACGAGATTGGTATCGTCGTGGATTTAAATTATTCTGGGAGGAGCAGTCAGGTCTACGATTCAACTGTTGGGGTAACAAGACAATTTGGTTTCTACGTCATCGTTGTGACGACACTGCCTATTATGACTATAAACCAAGTGATTTTTATTAGGCAGTTACCGAATGTGATTCACTATTTGAAAACACTGTATGTGATATTGCTTCAAATAGACAGATTGAAACTCGTGAATTTCATAATATGAATGCAAATAGTATCATTGACTTTACAAAGAGATATGACAAGAGTGAAGTTACATTGTACTGTAGAAAATGTGACCCTGACTTTGCAGTCAATCAAGATCAATATACAGTGAATCCAAATGATTTACCAGCATTAGTGGTTCACGACAGTTGCCTATACACCGAAGAAGAAATCTAAATTGAAGATTTAAAGACATTGTTGTATATATATATATATATGTATTTTATTAATAAACAAATTCACAAACATTTTTTAAGCACTTTACTCTTAGGGCACTGAAATCAATATTATCTAGGTCTGAGAAGATATTTTCCTCTAGAAAGTCGTTCAGACGGGATTGTCACCATAAATGTGGAGAAACTGCTTGTAAGTATAGCCACGACATCGGAACACAAAATATAGTAGTACATGGAAGCCACAGCTTTTAGTCGTTAGATCCTGCACCCTCTTCCGATTTTGAATAATAGCTTTCCCACTGCTCTCAATATAGTTGCTGATGTGGGGTGTGTAAAATGTATAGGGTAGACCAAGAGGATCAAAAAATTCAATCGTCTTCATTGTTTGAAAGATGCACAGCCAATGACCCGTCAGCACAGTCGACGGACTGCTATTAACAATAATTAAGCTATTGTTCGCACTTTGAATTTTTCCCAAGAAAGTCTGAGGGCAGACAATAGGATTTGTACTGGGACATGTAGGGATCCATATTAAATACATTGATTAATTGACTGGTGTTCATGGTGCCAAGTCTAGTAGAACACTGCCTTCGGGAGTGATTTCCCAATAGGTTTCATATTGATTTAGTGAGATTAGTGCAATACTCTCAGCCAATGGGTCGGCAAATGTACACTCTAAACGCACACTCCCCGTACGTACTATACTCATATCCTGTGTGCCAGACAAATCCAGTACAATGATACCATGTGTTTTAGCAAACATATCTTCGGTTATACCATTTTCAAATAGTTGCGAATCATGATCTAGGGTTTGCATGGTCAACTCATACAATGTTCTATAGGATTTACCAAAGATAGATTGTAGAGTGGGATGCCGTTTACTTTGCACACAAGAGATGAAAGTCCAAACATCTCGAATTTATGTGGACATCCAGTCCATGAACCTATTGCACTGGTGCTTTTTACAAATGCTAAAGCGAGTTTTGACGGAATTTCGCCATTGATAAAGGATGAGTCGGTGAAGGTGCGTGACCCCATGGCTATATGACGTTGATTGGTGATTGTATGAGGAACAAGTAGTTTAATATTATTTCCATTGGCTCTCAGTTTTTCCACTGCCAAAGCAACAGAACTCATGACTTGTTGTTTGCGTACATGAAGTATTGCCGAGGTGAGGGAGAGATTTACATCAGGATTGGCATCAAGTTCTTTTCTCAATATGAAATTGGATGGTGCAAGCGTCAGTTTTATATCCACTTTAACATTGGGCGGCAGCCATTGGGGTATATTAAATATTTCATGATATATTTTTCCAACTAGATGTAATTCGCTAGTTGTAGCATTTTTAAGTGCATCTGTACTATCAGTATTAGTAATATATTCATATCCATTGGAGGTGCCTCTCAATTCCTTATATGACTTGGGTGTCATCAACATGAATTGCATATAGCCTGTATAATTTGAGAGATGGTTGCTTGTGCTCACCAGCGTGCCATTGATGTAGACACTGATTTGGCGAAATAAATTATGTAATATACAATATTCATAGGATATTCCATCGGCCCGAATTGGCAATGTATTTTCGGATTTTCGGACTTTCATTTGTAAATCTATAAATGTCGAAGACATGTCCATAAAGTAGTCTTCATTGGAATAAATTTGAAAGTGGATATTATCAGAGAGGGGTTGTTGTGGATAAAATTGTTCATAGTATCCATATATATATATATATATATATATATATATATATATATATATATATATATATATATATATATATATATATATATATATATATATATATATATATATATATATATATATATATATATATATATATATATATATATATATATATATATATATATATATATATATATATATATATATATATATATATATATATATATAATCTAAAACAAACATAGCAGGTTTTGATTTTGTTCAAGCAACCCCCTCAATTTCTACTATTTAATGCCCCCTCCAACCCGCCCCCGACCCAGCGGGCCCCGCTGCCCCCCTCCGACCCGCCCCACATCACCTTTTTCCAAAATCGTCTAATGGGAGCCGTGGAGCCGAAGGCCGGCCGCGGGCGGGACCCACACCACCGGGGCCGCAGACTGAAGGCAATATGCACTGAAGTTAATCCAATTTTTAAAAAATTGGATTATTATTTACATGTGCTTAGTAGCATTTGGTTTACTCCATATATCCTGAAAGTTCCAACTAAATACAATCTAAAACATAACATTGTAGGTTTTGATTTTGTTCAAACAACCCCCTCAATTTCCACTATTTAATGCCCCCTCCGACCCGCCCCTGGCCCAGCGGGCCCCGCTGCCCCCCCCTCCGACCCGCCCACATCACCTTTTTCCAAAATCGTCTAATGGGAGCCGTGGAGCCGAAGGCCGGCCGCGGGCGGGACCCACACCCCCGGGGCCGCAGACTGAAGGCAATATGCACTGAAGTTAATCAAATTTTTAAAAATTGGATTATTATTTACATGTGCTTAGTTGCATTTGGTTTACTCCATATATCCTGAAAGTTCCAGCTAAATACAATCTAAAACATAACATAGTAGGTTTTAATTTTGCTCAAACAACCCCTCAATTACTACTATTTAATGCTCCCCTCCGACCCGCCCCCGGCCCAGCGGGCCCCGCTGCCCCCCTCCGACCCATCCCACATCACATTTTTCCAAAATCGTCTAATGGGAGCCGCGGAGCCGAAGGTCGGCCGCGGGCGAATGGTATGCAAAAATGGGCTTTATAGATACATAATTTACAGTTCTAACTATCTCTTAATGGTTAAGGACAGCTAAAAATGTTTATTTCTAAAATAATATGGTTAATTCTAATAAATTGTACCCACAAATGGGTTTATAGAAACTTAATTTACAGGTCTGGCTATCTCGTAATGGTTAAGGACAGCTAAAAAAATGTTTATTTCTAGCAAAAAATATGGTTAATTCTAATAAATGGTACACAAAAATGGGTTTATAGAAACTAATTTACAGGTCTGGCTATCTCGTAATGGCTAAGGACTGCTAAAAATGTATATTTATAGCAAAAAACATAGTTTATTCTAAATAAATGATACCCACAAATGGGTTTATAGAAACTTAATTTACAGGTCTGGCTATCTCGTAATGGCTAAGGACTGCTAAAAATGTATATTTATATAGCAAAAAAACATAGTTTATTCTAAATAAATGATACCCACAAATGGCTTTATAGAAACTTAATTTACAGGTCTGGCTATCTCGTAATGGATAAGGACTGCTAAAAATGTATATTTATAGCAAAAAACATAGTTTATTCTAAATAAATGATACCCACAAATGGGTTTATAGAAACTTAATTTACAGGTCTGGCTATCTCGTAATGGCTAAGGGCTGCTAAAAATGTATATTTATAGCAAAAAACATAGTTTATTCTAAATAAATGATACCCACAAATGGGTTTATAGAAACTTAATTTACAGGTCTGGCTATCTCGTAATGGATAAGGACTGCTAAAAATGTATATTTCTAGCCAAAAATATGGTTAATTCTAAACAAATGGTACCCACAAATGGGTGCGGGCTCGGGGGGTGTGGATCCTGCATCTCTGATCGGCTTAGACTTACGGGGTAATTAGAGAGAGAGACAAGGGGACCTCAATTAAGATAGAGCGATGGAGAGGGGGAATGCTATGCTGATTAGTGACGCTCAAAACAGTCCCATTTTTTTTTTTTAATAGTCCAAAAATTAGGACCAGTGAGATGTATCAACTCATAGAATCCTTAAACGGACGAAAAATTGTTTTTCTCCTATCGCATTAAAATTTTTAGGGTTTGTACACTGGACCAAGGGGACCTTAACGAGAACAATAAATTTTAGAAGAAAAATGTGGTTATATCGATTTTTTGTGCGAAAAATTAAAGTGGTTGTAATTTATGCACAGTTTTAACTAGCTAAGGCTAAATTCTTTAAAGATGGGCCATTTTCTTAAGAAAAAACTCAAACTTACGGAAAAACCAAGTTTCAATTCCTAGAAAATTAACAACTGTTATCATCACTATACAAAAATTCCATCATGTATTAAAAAGTTATTTAAACTCACATCAACCATTGGAGAATCATCGACTACATTTGAACTATTCATCATTATATTTCTGTCTATATTTCAATTTGCACTGGTTTTAAAACCTTCAAAACCACAAAATAAACTCTAATAACGGTTAATTATTATTATTATGAAATTCATACGGAGTGAAGAATCCAGAAGACTTACTGTCCACCATTCATCATTCAAACCCCTTGGGAAAGATTTCGAGCAGAAACACGCATATTTCATCAACATTTAGATTTCTAATTCTTCACCCTAACGTCACTTTTTCCAATGTCTGGAAAAAGTGACGGGAAAGGTTTCTTCATCCCCCCTGGGGAAAGGTTTTATAAGTTATGAAATTTATACATAAAGCCAGTAAAAGTTGGGATATAGTTAGGTTAGGATAATTAGCCTATTAAATGATATTGAGAAAAAATATAATTTATGAGTGAGAGGACCCCCACTCACCCCACGTCACACATTTCCAAAAATCGTCTAATCAATTTAGAGATGGTTAAGTGGTATACACCACTATCAAATTTATACATAAAGGCTCCCCGCCCCCTCTCAGCGGGCAGGGCGGCGCCCCCCCCCCCCCGGCACACCGTAGTGACCGCACCAAAAGCGGTAGGTTAAGTGGCACACACCACTATGGAATTTATACATAAAGCCAGTAAAAGTTGGGGTGGCGCAACACTATGAAATTTATACATAAAGCCAGTAAAAGTTGGGGGGTTAGGTGAACCTGAAAGTGTGTTCTCCGACATGCTGAATCTGAAAGTGTAATTTCCAAGGAGATTCTTTAACCTTTTAGAGTTAATTTACCCTTCTAGGGTTGACCTTTTAGAGTTCTCCGACATGCTGAACCTGAAAGTGTGTTCTCCGACATGCTGAATCTGAAAGTGTTATTTTCCAAGAGATTCTTTAACCTTTTAGAGTTAACTTACCCTTCTAGGGTTGACCTTTTAGGGTTCTCCGACATGCTGAACCTGAAAGTGTGTTCTCCGACATGCTGACTCTGTACCCCGGGACCACGGGGCCGAAAGCCGGCCACGGGCGGGACCCCCACACCCCAGGTTAGGTTAGGTTACCTAACATTTCTAGGGTTAGGTTAGGTTAGGTTACCTAACATTTCTAGGTTAACTTACACTAGGTTAAGTGGCACGCGCCACTTAACCTAGTGTAAGTTAACCTAGAAATGTTAGGTAACCTAACCTAACCCTAGAAATGTTAGGTAACCTAACCTAACCTGGGGGTGGGGGTCCCGCCCGTGGCCGGCTTTCGGTCCCGTGGCCCCGGGTGTAAAGAGTCAGCATGTCGGAGACACACTTTCAGGTTCAGCATAAAAAAAATGGGACTGTTTTTGAGCGTCACAAATCAGCATAGCATTCCCCCCTCTCCATCGCTCTATCTAATTGAGGTCCCCTTGTCTCTCTCTAATTACCCCGTAAGTCTAAGCCGATCAGAGATGCGGGACCCACACCCCCGAGCCCGCACCCATTTGTGGTACCATTTGTTTAGAATTAACCATATTTTTGGCTAGAAATATACATTTTTAGCAGTCCTTATCCATTACGAGATACCAGACCTGTAAATTAAGTTTCTATAAACGCATTTGTGGGTATCATTTATTTAGAATAAACTATGGTTTTTTGCTATAAATATACATTTTTAGCAGTCCTTAGCCATTACGAGATAGCCAGACCTGTAAATTAAGTTTCTATAAACCCATTTGTGGTATCATTTATTTAGAATAAACTATGTTTTTTGCTATAAATATACGTTTTTAGTAGTCCTTAGCCATTACGAGATAGCCAGACCTGTAAATTAATTTTCTATAAACCCATTTTTGTGTACCATTTATTAGAATTAACCATATTTTTTGCTAGAAATAAACATTTTTTTAGCTGTCCTTAACCATTACGAGATAGCCAGACCTGTAAATTAAGTTTCTATAAACCCATTTGTGGGTACCATTTATTAGAATTAACCATATTATTTATTAGAAATAAACATTTTTAGCTGTCCTTAACCATTACGAGATAGTCAGACCTGTAAATTATGTATCTATAAAGCCCATTTTTGCATACCATTCGCCCGCGGCCGGCCTTCGGTTCCGTTGCTCCCATTAGACGATTTTGGAAAAATGTGATGTGGGATGGGTCGGAGGGGGGCAGCGGGGCCCGCTGGGCTGGGGGCGGGTCGGAGGGGAGCATTAAATAGTAGAAATTGAGGGGGTTGTTTGAACAAAATCAAAACCTACTATGTTATGTTTTAGATTGTATTTAGCTGGAACTTTCAGGATATATGGAGTAACCAAATGCAACTAAGCACATGTAAATAATAATCCAATTTTTAAAAATTGGATTAACTTCAGTGCATATTGCCTTCAGTCTGCGGCCCCGGGGGTGTGGGTCCCGGCCGCGGCCGGCCTTAGGCTCCACGGCTCCCATTAGACGATTTTGGAAAAATGTGATGTGGGATGGGTCGGAGGGGGGCAGCGGGGCCCGCTGGGCCGGGGGCGGGTCAGAGGGGGGCATTAAATAGTGGAAACTGAGGGGGTTGCTTGAACAAAATCAAAACCTACTATGTTATGTTTTAGATTGTATTTAGCTGGAACTTTCAGGATATATGGAGTAAACAAATGCTACTAAGCACATGTAAATAATAATCCAATGTTTAAAAATTGGATTAACTTCAGTGCATATTGCCTTCAGTCTGCGGCCCCGATGGTGTGGGTCCCGCCCGCGGCCAGCCTTCGGCTTTACGGCTCCCATTAGACGATTTGGAAAAAGGTGATGTGGGGCGGGTCGGAGGGGGGCAGCGGGGCCCTCTGGGTCGGAGGCGGGTAGGAGGGGGCATTAAATAGTAGAAATTGAGGGGGTTCTTTGAACAAAATCAAAACCTACTATGTTATGTTTTAGACATATATATATATATATATATATATATATATATATATATATATATATATATATATATATATATATATATATATATATATATATATATATATATATATATATATATATATATATATATATATATATATATATATATATATATATATATATATATATATATATATATATATATATATATATATATATATATATATATATATATATATATATATATATATCTATGGATACTATGAACAATTTTATCCACAACAACCCCTCTCTGATAATATCCACTTTCAAATTTATTCCAATGAAGACTACTTTATGTACATGTCTTCGACATTTATAGATTTACAAATGAAAGTCCGAAAATCCGATAATACATTGCCAATTCGGGCTGATGGAATGTCCTATGAAAATTGTATATTACATAATTTATTTCGCCAAATCAGTGTCTACATCAATGACACGCTGGTGAGCACAAGCAACAATCTCTCAAATTATACAAGGTATATGCAATTCATGTTGATGACACCCAAGTCATATAAGGAATTGAGAGGCACCTCCAATGGATATGAATATATTACTAATACTGATAGTCCAGATGCACTTAAAAATGCTACAACTAACGAATTACATCTAGTTGGAAAAAATATATCATGAAATATTTAATATACCCCAATGGCTGCCGCCCAATGTTAAAGTGGATATAAAACTGACGCTTGCACCATCCAATTTCATATTGAGAAAAGAACTTGATGCCAATCCTGATGTAAATCTCTCCCTCACCTCGGCAATACTTCATGTACGCAAACAACAAAGTCATGAGTTCTGTTGCTTTGGAAGTGGAAAAATTGAGAGCCAATGGAAATAATATTAAACTACTTGTTCCTCATACAATCACCAATCAACGTCATATAGCCATGGGGTCACGCACCTTCACCGACTCATCCTTTATCAATGGCGAAATTCCGTCAAAACTCGCTTTAGCATTTGTAAAAAGCACCAGTGCAATAGGTTCATGGACTGGATGTCCACATAAATTCGAGATGTTTGGACTTTCATCTCTTGTGTGCAAAAAAAACGGCATCCCACTCTACAATCTATCTTTTGATAAATCCTATAGAACATTGTATGAGTTGACCATGCAAACCCTAGATCATGATTCGCAACTATTTGAAAATGGTATAACCGAAGATATGTTTGCTAAAACACATGGTATCATTGTACTGGATTTGTCTGGCACACAGGATATGAGTATAGTACGTACGGGGAGTGTGCGTTTAGAGTGTACATTTGCCGACCCATTGGCTGAGAGTATTGCACTAATCTCACTAAATCAATATGAAACCTATTGGGAAATCACTCCCGAAGGCAGTGTTCTACTAGACTTGGCACCATGAACACCAGTCAAATAATCAAATGTATTTAATATGGATCCCTACATGTCCCAGTACAAATCCTATTGTCTGCCCTCAGACTTTCTTGGAAAAATTCAAAGTGCGAACAATAGCTTAATTATTGTTAATAGCAGTCCGTCGACTGTGCTGACGGGTCATTGGCTGTGCATCTTTCAAACAATGAAGACGATTGAATTTTTTGATCCTCTTGGTCTACCCTATACATTTTACACACCCCACATCAGTAACTATATTGAGAGCAGTGGGAAAGCTATTATTCAAAATCGGAAGAGGGTGCAGGATCAAACGACTAAAAGCTGTGGCTTCCATGCACTACTATATTTTGTGTTCCGATGTCGCGGCTATACTTACAAGCAGTTTCTCCACATTTATGGTGACAATCCACGTCTGAACGACTTTCTAGTGGAAAATATCCTCTCAGACCTATATAATATTGATTTCAGTGCCCTAAGAGTAAAGTGCTTAAAAAATGTTTGTGAATTGTTTATTAATAAAATGCATATATATATACAACAATGTCTTTAAATCTTCAATTTAGATTTCTTCTTCGGTGTATAGGCAACTGTCGTGAACCACTAATGCTGGTAAATCATTTGGATTCACTGTATATTGATCTTGATTGACTGCAAAGTCAGTGTCACATTTTCTACAGTACAATGTAACTTCACTCTTGTCATATCTCTTTGTAAAGTCAATGATACTATTTGCATTCATATTATGAAATTCACGAGTTTCAATCTGTGTATTTGAAGCAATATCACATACAGTGTTTTCAAATGGTGAATCACATTCAGTAACTGCCAAATAAAAATCACTTGGTTTATAGTCATAATAGGCAGTGTCGTCACAACGATGACGTAGAAACTAAATTGTCTTGTTACCCCAACGGTTGAATCGTAGACCTGACTCCTCCTCCCAGAATAATTTAAATCCACGACGATACCAATCTCGTAGAAATAAACTAAAATCACGTTTGGGATTCTTTCCAGTCATAGCGGGGTAAGTATTCTCCCACTGATCACATTTATCATAGTGACAATTGGAGTACAGATGTCCTCTAGGGTGAGAGTCACAAATCTCCTCAAGACATGAATTACATCCTTTAATTTGTACTGCATAGCCTCTATGTAATTTACAAGGATTACATAATTTGCACTTTTCACTCTAGTCATCAATAATTGTACAATTCTCACATTGAGCCCAACTGCCAAGAGTGTACATGCATAATGGACATGTATAGAACATTTTTTGGTTTCCGATGTCAACTCTCTCACAGCTAAAACGAAACTGATCGTTCCTGCCGACGGATAAATTCAAGGTGGAGGAGTAACTCTGTGACGTCACCTCTTTCGAATGGTTGGGGGAGCCATCTACATTGAATCCATTGGCAATGTTTTCAAAAGTGTATCCACGATATGATTCTGCTTTGTTCCAATTAATATATCAATAAATTGAGTATAAGCATTTGAGTCACATCTTAAAAGTTTCATACAGTAGTCCAATGGGGGAGAATCAGTTTTCATTATATCGTCAAGTGTTCCCTGACGAGAGAATATCCTGCGTTGAAGAGATAACTCGAGAAAATCATCATCCAAAATCAAATGTTTTTCCATAAACACTAGATTTGATCTAATTCTCTCTTTCTCAAATTTATTCATTTTTCAATCCTTTCACTCTGACTGCTGACTCTAGACTGACCATGATTCGTTAGCCCTAGCATTCTAACCTGACCCGAAAAGAAAGGGAGCATTTTCGATTTCGAAATAATTTTATTGAATAATTACAACAACAATAATACTAAGCATGTACAATTAGCGATACAGTTTATTGTCTTCGATATGTTTCACCAATGCACTTAAAGCACATTGAAGTCTATTCACATGTGCTATATCAACTTTTGCAGCGAAGTATAAATGATCCTCCATTTTAAATTTGCTCAAGGATATCACATATCTTGCATATACTTTATCCCATTCCAGACAAAGTCGTGATCCTCTCGTGATTTCCACCGCAATGTTTGGTGCTCTTGTATTATTGCCATCAACTCCACTATCAACTTCTAATAGGGTAAACATTCCACTCGTCATCATCATCAACACAAATATATACCCAAATGAGTAAAGTCAAACTGTTCTTCTTCTCACTCCTTTGAATTCTATTCACAGACTAATAAAAAAAAAACTATAGCAAAAATCCTTTCCTTATATTCTCTGCAATCCTCCGCCGCTAATATGTAACCAGCCCTCTGATTGGCTTAGAAGAAGACACGTGATTTGTTTCCCGTTATCGGATCAATACAATTCCCAATCGATTACGCAATCAATTTCTCAGAAATCCATTTTCCCCTCGATTACGCAATCAATTTCTCAGAAATCCACTTGCCCTTCGATTACGCAATCAATTTCTCGGAAATCCATTTCCCCTAGGGAGTCTATGCCCATATATGGTGTTCGTTCCGGAACTCATCAGGTTTGGTTACGTTACGCAATCAATTTCTCGGAAATCCATTTCCACTAGGGAGGCTATGCCCATATATGGTGTGGGATCAGAGTCAGAATCAATTGTAGATGGCAGCACGGTGTTCGTACGAGAGTCAATAAGGGGGTTCTACTAGCGCCTACCCCGGGCCCTGAAGGATTGGGTCGACCCCGGAGAATTCGTTGTATGATCTTTGAACTATTTTGAAAAAATGGCTCTCTCAAAGTTCTTATCGGATGTGTTTGAGGAAAATAGGCTTGGAGTGGTTGGGCTAGTTGCCCTTCGATCTCTTTTGACTCTTAAAAAGTGAACGAGAACTTTCAATTTCCAATCATATGAGCCCTCTTCGTAGTTGCCCTCCGATATCTTTTGACTCTTTAAAAGTGAACTAGAACTTTCAGTTTCCAATCAAATGAGCCCTCTCCGAAGTTTATACGAGCATACCTTCCATAAGAACCATATATGCCCCCAGAGCAATACTTACAACGCCTTCCCGGACCCTGGGGGGTTGCGTCGACACTGGGAGTTTTTTCTTATCTGACCTTTGAACTATTTTTAACGAAATGGTCATACGTAAAGGAGTTTTTGCTATATGATCTTTGAGCTATTTATAACAAAGTGGCTACCTCAAATTTTTAATCAGATGTATTTGGGGAAAAGGGGCTTGGGTGGGGCTAATTGCCCTCCGATCACTTTTGACTCTCAAAAAGTGAATTACAGCTTTCAATTTCCAATAAAATGAGCCCTCTATGAAGTTTATACGAGCATCCCTTCCATAACAACCGTATACGCCCCCAGCGCATAACTTACAATGCCTACCCTTGGGCCCTGGTTTTTCTGACTTTAGAACAGTTTTAACTTAATGGCTATCTCAAAATTTTATCGGATGCATTTGGGGAAAAGGGGGCTTGGGGGGGGGGGGGGCTAGTTGCCCTCCAATCTGTTTTGAATCTCAAAAACTGAGCTAGAACTTGGCCCTGTGGGGCTGTGCCGACCCCGGAGTTTTCCTTGTATGGTCTTTGAACTATTTGTTAAAAATGGCTATCCCAAAGTTCTTATCGGATAGGTTTGAGGAAAAAGGGTGTTGAGGGGGGGGGCTAGGTGTCCTCCAATCTCTTTTGTGTAGCGTATGGGTTTGGGGGAAAAGGGCGTGGGGGCTAGTTGCCCTTAATCTCTTGACTCTTAAAAAGTGAACTAGAATTTTCAGTTTCCAATCAAATGAGCCCTCTATGAAGTTTATACGAGCATCCCTTTCATAAGAACCATACATGCCTTTAGGGTATAACTTAGAACGCCTTCCCCCAGGCTCTGGTTTTTTTTTACACCGGAGTTTTTCTTATCCGACCTTTGAACTGTTTTTAACAAAATGTCTATCTCAAAATTTCATCAGATGGGTTTAGAAAAAGAAGACGTGGGAGGGAGGGCTAGTTGCCCTCGGATTTCTTTTGACTATTAAAAAGTGAGGTCGAACTTTCAATTTCCAATCAAATGAGCCCTCTCTGAAATTTATACAAGTATCCCTTTCATAAGAACCATATATGCCCCCAGGGAATAACTTACAACGCCGGCCCCGGTCCCTGGGGGTTGTGTCGACATCTGAGTTTTTGTTATCTGGCTTTAGAACAATTTTAACTTAATGGCTATCTTAAAACTTTTATGGGATGCATTTGGGGAAAAAGGGGCGTGGGAGGGGCTAGTTGCCCACCAATCTGTTTTGACTCTCAAAAACTGAACTAGAACTTGGCCCTGGGGGCTGTGTTGACCCCGGAGTTTTCGTTATATGGTCTTTGAACTATTATTTAAAAAATGGCTATCTCAAAGTTCTTATCGGATAGGTTTGAGGAAAAAGGGTGATGAGGGGGGTCTAGGTGCCCTCCAATCTCTTTTGACTTAAAAAGTGAACTAGAACTTTCAATTTCCAATCAAATGAGCCCTCTTTGAAGTTTCTACGAGCATCCCTTCCAGAAGAACCATATATGCCCCAGGACATAACTTACAACGCGTGCCCCTGGGCCCTGGGGGGTTGTTTTGGCACCGGAGTTATTTTTTTTATATGATCTTTGAACTATTTTTAACAAAATAGCTATCTCAAAATTTTTATCGGATGCCTTTGGGAAAAAAGGCGTGGGGGGGGGGGGGGTGGTTACCCTCCGATATCTTTTGACGCTTAAAAAGTGAACTAGAACTTTCAGTTTTCAATCAAATGAACCCTCTCTGAAGTTTATACGAGCACTCCTTCCATAAGAACCATATATGACCCCAGGGCATAACTTATAACCCTTGTCCTGAAGACTGTGTGGGGAGAAGACTGTGGGAGGAGCAGTAAGGACATAATGTCTTTTGGTTAGTTCAGTGTCCCTCTTAACACGCCTTGAAAGTTTCAACTTAACACTTTAAGCTACTCTTGCGAAATTGCTCATACATCCTTTTGGCAACCTGAATACACACAGTTCGTTTTGATATACTTCAACACCCTCCTAAATGCCCTTTAAACTTTTACCTTAAT
Organism: Artemia sinica; assembly: GCA_027921565.1. Lineage (NCBI taxonomy): Eukaryota > Metazoa > Arthropoda > Branchiopoda > Anostraca > Artemiidae > Artemia > Artemia sinica. The sequence goes on along the minus strand of CM051265.1, from coordinate 28,408,779 downwards.
ATCCTTAACCTCAGTAGAAGTAGTAGTCGTACCAGTCGTAATAGTAGCAATAGTGGTAACATCCACATAGTGCCTTTTGTTAGTTCAGCATCCGCCTCAACATGTCCTTGTTCAAATTATCATCTCCCTCATCAGTCCCTTAAAGTTCCAACTTAATACCCTCAGCTATTCCTGATCTTCCCTCATTTGACAACCAGTATGCACATAATATGATTTAATTTAGTTTAACATTTCTCTCAACTTTCTCTCAAAGCTTCACTTGAAGGCACTTGGTCCTTTTGAACATCAGAGGTCAAAAATACCCTCTTTCCCAATAGCAAATACAATATATAAACAACGAGCATATTTCATAACTTACAGCCCTTGCTCTGACGGCTGTGGCGGGTTGACAGACCCAACATCTCTAGAGACATAGTTTCTGGATCTTTCAACTATGCTGAACTAAATGGCTATCTCAAAATTTTGATTGGATGTGTTTGGAAAATTAATGGGCTTGAGAAAGGCTCTGTTTGCCATCCAATCTCTTTTGAGTCTACAAAAGGACGCTAGAACTTTTAATTTCCAATCAAATGAGCTCCTTTAAATTTTTGTATTATAGTGCTGCACTGACTATGATATTGCTTAAATATTGTTTTGAAAACTTTCATGCATATAGTTTTTCCGTTTAATTGAAACTCCCCTAAACCTGCCCTAAACGTTTCAGCTTACTACCCCTAGCCTTGTTAGTTACTTCATTTCAGTTTCCAATCGAATGAGCTCCTTCCGAAGTTTCTTCGACAACTCGTTCTATACGAAGCTCCTAGGTGAACAATTTTGTATTTAATAATAATAGTAACACATTGTGTGCTCATCGCTCTTATTTAGGCAGCGCTATACGCTGCCTAATAATACAAAAACTTTCGATTCACTTGGACTCCGAATGTGTTACGCATTTAGGAGAAATTTCTGACTCGAAGCTATTTTGGAGAATATTGCGATCTCGCTGCAGCAAGACATCCATTCTCGGAGTTAATTGAAGAGCTGTAAGCTGTCAACTATTTATAACCATTTGAAAAACAAAAAAAAAGTTTTTTCTGGTGTGGCAACCAAATTTGATCCCCCTGATATTTGATTATTTTCAGCGCTCTACCTGTCATCTGTGAATTTGATTGACCAGTATTTACTAGTGGCTAGGATATACCGTGTTCTTGTAGATTTTGTAAAGGGTTATGCATTTCAAATTAGAATTTTTGATGATTCTAAAATTTGTAAAAATAAAAGAAGAAAAGAAATAAAATGCGGATTTGGATCCCGTAAATACCTGAATATTGTTCACCTTACTGAAGTGTAGAAGGGGTTCTCAAATGTCAGTCACGTGTTACGGTTTTTCTAAAAATTGACAAAAATTACAATCTGTACAATTTCTTTTTCCACCATATCCTAAAGTAGAGTTTTAATGTTCTTAAGTTTCTTCTGGTTTGATTTTTATTTTCTTATTTCTGTTCATATAATGTCCTTTTTAGAGCCACGATCTGGATTTCAAATTGCTTTCAACATGTTTGACACCGATGCCAATGCAAATGTTAGCAAGGATGAATTTCTCGTGGTAATTTTTTTATCATTCTTTCTGCTGAAACTGGTTGTGGTAAATTTTTGTTATATCTTTTATATTTGTATAATTATGTTGAGTAAGTTATTCGCTTTAGCTTCTCTCAAATCCAGTACCCTAATTTCTGTATTTTGTATTTTCTAATTTCTGTATTTCTGTATTTTTTGTAATGAACCTAAAACATTGTTATGTGCCAAGTTATATGTCTGTTGTTATAATGTTCGGCATTTCTTTCCGGGATCAGTGTAAAACGAAAAAGATTTGAAAGCATCTGAATAGGTCAGGATGGATAGAACTTATAACTATGAATGTTTGAAGGGCTTACTAGTAAGGTGAATCAGATTTATCATAATCGGAAAAGACCGTTACTCCAATTTAGGCCAAAGGCCTAAAACTAATATCTCTAGATCACACATTAACCGGGTTTTAGTTCGTCCATTGGATATTATATATACAATGTTTAAGGGCTCGAAAAATAACTAATTTTCTTTATACTTAACCTGAAGTAATTCGCTGGGGCGTGCTTTTTTTACTACTCTCAGCTTTTACTGTAAAGTTATCATACATATAGAAAATTTATCTCGTCGTTTCATTATTTATAATTCTCAGGCAACTTAGATTTATAAGTCATTATTTATGCATAAGTATACTATATCTGGTCTTAGACCGTAGTCCCCCACCCCCCTCTTTCGCTGGAGGCATTTGGACATCGAGAAAGAGGCACCAGTCATCCCTCAAGTTTGGTGCAATTACGACGTCTTCCGACTCTTGTCCGATGTACTTATGAAGGCTATGTGTAATTTGTGTCTTTTCATAATTATAGTCCAATCACGTGACGTCAATGAGGGGTATCAAGTGGTCATACAGGTATTTCTGATGATTTACATAAATTGCTTCGTGGTGCCTGTTATTATTGTAGAAACTGAAGGAATCAATTGTAGCTGCTTAGCTTTGGGAAACTATTTCTTAGGTCAGCCTGATTGCTCGGCATAATTTTAAGAAGGTATTAAGCTCAGGCATCAATTGGCAAATCAAACAATAATTTGACTGGTCCTATAATTATTGACTGAATGTGTTCACACTTGATAGTGGCCAAAAAAGATTTGCTTAGCTAGTGGATGTGAAGATCAAATTTGCGTTAGGCATACATTTCCCTCTTGATATTCACTCTCTGATATGTCAGCTTGATTTTTAGGGCATACGATTTTAGTACTATCTTTCAAACGAACCCCACCATGATGCAACAAAGAACTGACTAATATAATGCTTAAATTCTAAATCGGTTCCAGAATTTTTATAGCTACTGGTGAGCTTACAAACTTTATAAATTAATAACTTTTACAGGATTTACATCATTGCTCTTGCCTGTAAAGGTTGTATCTGATATTTTCACACTTCTAAGATAGTTGCCAAAAAGATTTTGCTTAGCTGTTTTCAAAGGGAAAATCAGCAAAGCAATGTGGATTGTGAAGATCAAATTTTCGTTGGGCATACATTTCCCCTCTTGATATGCACTTGATGCAAACATTTTAGGGAACGATCTTTAGCAATTATCTCAGAAGTGAAAACATGTCAGATGCTACCTTTAGTCGTGAAAGCAACAATATCGTGAAGGCAATTTTTTCTTGGTTTTATCGAATTGAATGCTGAACCCTACATTTTTTTCCCTTTATACTATAACTTTATACCATAACTATTTAATTCAGTATATTTTGTTAATATTTATTTGAATTTCCTGTACAAGAAATATATGTAATTAAATATAGATAGATTTATTCATCAAAAAGCAATAGTAACAACACATTTTAATAGTAAAAAACCGTACGTCATTATATTCATTGCGCTTCGGATCATCAAAGTAATGCCAGATGGACATAAAATTCTCCTTGCACAAAAATCAGCAATTAAATTACATATAAAATTACCCACATTCTAAGAGAGAATGACTTTTTTCTTATTGCAACAACCATTAACATTCAGACTAAGAACTTTTAAGACGTCACTAGTGGTCAATATTGTTTCTCAGAGTGTATCTCACTTTACAGCATCTAAGGTTCATGTAGACATGACATTCACCACAGAAAGCATATTTGGACTTTCTGTTGCATGACATTAGCTGGTTTGTTAGTTAGTAGATGGTTTGATGTAGAATCAGGAGTTAAGCAGGTCTTTGTCTTATCCCCGTTTCTATTGATCCTTTTCATGGATTTTATCCTAAGGAACACAACAAAGGCTATTGGAGGGAATGGAGTCAAATGAGAAGACGACAATTCCCCTGGACCTAGATCATACAGATTATTTGAGGCCGTAGGTAAAAATGTTAGCAAAATGAATGAAATTTCGAAGGTTTTGAGCCCAGGGTGCAAGAATAGGTTTGAAAATTGAAAATAAGAAGAGTAAGGACCTTAGGCTAGGCATAAATGGAAATGAAGAGGTGATGTTAGGTAACGAGAATGTCGATGAAGTGGATAGCTTTACTTACCTGGATAGTATTATTAGTAAAAAACGGTGGATGCAGTGAAGATGTTAAAAGTAGAATCGGCAAGGCCCAGGGTTTTTTTTACATTCGAAAAAAGCTTGGAAGAATAAGAAGATATGTCTGAAAACTAAGATTAGAATTTGAAGCTACGGTAACGACAGTGATCAAGTATGATTCTGAAACATGGGCGCTTCGAAAGGCGGAGGAAGATTTGTTTGTAAAAAAAAAATCCAGAGGAATTATCTAAGGATAGTTTTTAGGTATTCGTTTGACTGACCGTATGTCAAACAACAAGCTCTACGAAAATATGGTTCTATCCCACTTTCTTGGGCTATAAAAAACGAGAATATAAGATGGCTAGGGTTTCATGTATGAAGAATGGCAAATTGCAATTTCTTTTTTACCCATCCGTTTTAGACCAAAAGAAAGGCAGGTCGTTCCCCTATGAAGAAGTAATAAGGAAGCATTTAAGAAAATTTGAACTTCATGGGAGGGGATAAAGAGTAAAGCTCTGTATAGAATGTGGTAAATGAGGAGCATGTGTAGCTGTGTTGGTCATAGGCGGCTTGGTGCTGCAGTGAGTTGTTGTTAGTAGTAGCAGTTAAAAGTTGTATTTTTGTTACTGTTTTGCGGATTAGAAAATCTAGCATAAATTGGACTATTATTGCAGTTTTTGATAAGAAGGTCGTAGCTTTGACACCTAAAACCGCCTTCATGTGGTCTCCTTGTGCTTCGTTACCTGGGAAAAGTAATATCTAAGCTTGATTCTATTAAATAGGGAAAAGTTCACGGTCTGTATATCTTTGAAAGAAAGTCAATTTGAATTTGTCAAAATTAAAAAGCTTCTTCAGTTCGCTTGAATCAACATCGACTGAAAATCCTCAAAATATGCCAAACAACATTTCTTCTTCATATTTACACTTGATGGTGTTTTTGCTGCTATTTGGCAATTCTGCTGAAAAGACACTAAGAGTCTCACCAAATAAGGCTTATGTGAAGTAAATGAATTTGAATTGATGATTACTGTTTCTTGGTTCTTTTACCTTGTGTGTACCATCTTTTGACTGGCGTTGAGCAGATGTTTGTAGTCTAGTTGCGGAGTCCATTACACGGTTTGTCTTCAGCGACTCCACTCCAAATCCGTGGCTAATTGTTTATTACTTTTGCAGTCTCAGTATCTGGAGAAGTGGTCAATATAGCATCTATTGTGTAATGCTTTATCATGGAAACTGAGGTCTTCAGATCCTGATTTTCTCCTAGAAATAAAGAGTTTTTTTTTATTTTCAGGGACATGTGACAAGTGATTGATATCAAACAATAAAAGTGGTATACTATTCCTCACACATTCTGCTAACAAAAAAGAAATTTCGGATCTTGCTCAGTCTTTGGCTTCATTTTTTTAAAACATTAGAGCCTCTTACAGGAATGCTACTTTAAGAAGCCCCACTTTCGCGTCAAATAATGCTGTTAACTCGGAGAATTCAAAAGTTTCACATCATCATCTATGTTGTGTTTCAAATGCATGAATTTTGGGTGAAACTTGTAATTTCATCATTTAGCTTATTTTGGAACATAGGCTAGTTTGCTTTAATCTTGATATATTTGGAGGTATGTGATAGGGTTTCAGCAGGTTCGTTTAGGGAGCAAACTATAGCAAAGTGGTCAGTACATATATTATCAATTTTATTTATATAAATTTTATTCAAAATATTTAATGGCACAATTTGTAGGTATAGTTGTAGAGAAGCTGCCACTTTTGGGGTTGAAATATGTATTCAGGTTTGGAGGGGTCTCATCATCTATGTTTCTCGATACTGGAGGAAGTTCAGAGTTGACTTGAAATGTAAAGTTTCCTCTGCCATGAGTGTCAATGAGCAAGGGAAGCGTCGCTTCCTACTACCTCTTACCTGTAACCAGATCCAGTTTTGTTCGAACAGATATGTTTGTAATGAAGTCTGAGTTTGAATGGCATTTTTTTCGGAATATTTTGCTTTTTTTCTTCCATGAGCTGAAGTACAGTGCTTAAGGGAAATAGGGATCTTATTTTTTTTTTTACTTTTCAGGTATTTTCTTGTGGAAAATGTCGACGAGTTAGTGTACCAAATTTTTTTAGTAGAAAAGCAATCTGTCACTTAGAAATTACCTAAAATTAATAAAAGAAATCTTTTTTTCTCTTTCTCTCCTCTCTCTCTCTCTCTCTTTACTCTAACTTTTTTATTTTTTTATCAGCTAAATAAATGCCTGTCGTAATCTGTAAATAAGAGGACTAAAGACGTATGATGACTCAGAAACTTTCATTTAGCATCCTATCGGTGTAAATTTAGTCGTCGAATCCTCTCCTAAACCAATACTAGTCCTTTCTGAAAGCTTTATTTACAGCTTCTGTCAGTCTAATAAGTGTCGTCATGCTAAGTAATTTGCTTCCTAGAGAAATCGAGCTAATTACACTTTTAATTACGACTCAATCTTATCAATTTTTCCGCAAAAGGGGAACAATCAAAGTTTTCCTAAAATCACTTAGCGCTTCCCCTTTTTCGTAAATCTTATGCGTTAATCTTCAGTATAAGGCAATGGACCCTTGTGCCTTGAATTTCAACTCAGTTTGGTGACTCTGTCTGTGGTAATACCAATCTTCTGTATCTTATCTCCTCATAAAATATATCTTCCTTCACTTCAAACGAAACATTTTTTTATTATGCTCCATATCCCTTCCTACTACTTTATTCCGGCTTGAAACATTTTCAAAATGTTGTGTCCATCTCTCTTCAACGCATTCCTTATCACAGATCGAGGCACCGATCGAAATTTCTAGTTCCGTCTCGATTTTTTCTCCCTAAGACATCGTGTGTTACTTCACAAATGTTTTTCTTATAATTGTTCCATCTATATTATATATTGCCAAGTTCTAACCTCTCGGGTTTCATATTCAACTGTTTATGGAAAGTTTCTCTTAAATTCTCATTTTCGAATCTATCGACGTCTAGAGGGCTCTTTAAGACTCTTTAACTCTAGAGACTTTTAGATGGTCTAACATCAGCAACAGCTCTACTGTATGTCCTTGTGTCCTTTATAATTCTAGCATTTATGCACATTTCGAGATCCTATCATAAAACTTAAATTGGTCGATAATTCCCAAGATCATTGTTATACTCACTCATAAAAATAACCTTTATCCTAGCAAGTTGTAAAGATTGTTCCTAGGCTTGCGCAAGTTAGATATAAGTGTATTCCTCGTATTTAGTGTTTTATTACGTTAAGGGTATATTTTTGGTATTTAGTGCATGTTCCACTTCAAGGATATAGTTGGGTATGTGTTGTTTTAAGTACTTGTTTCTGCCTTCTTTTCTATTCAAGGTAGTGGATCACCATGACCAAAAACCTGCCAGCCAATGAGAGGCTACTTTGGGGGTCATGGAACCAGAATTCCATGCTTGGGCCTTGGAAGATAAGAAGGGGGAAAAGACAACTTGTGGACAGTTCAGCTTTGAGAACCAACAGTGACAAGTGGTTAGAGGAACACCGCTGGGAGAGTTCGAGCAACCTCCACCTTTCTTTAATATACGGTGCGCTGGGAGAGTTTAATAATGACCTCCACATCAACTGCCGTCGGAGAGTTCCAGTAACCTCCACTAGCCAACTATAGACGGCGAGCTTGGAGGGTGCAGCAGCCACCTCCAAATCAACTGTGCCAGCCGGTGCAAGTTGACTATAGCTCGGATTCTCTACGGCTTCAAGAAGACTGTTCAGGAGTGTACTCTAGTATTGTATTTTGTCTATTAGTTTATTAAAGTAGTTTTAGCAACATCTTGAGTAGATACGAATCCTGCCTACCACGCTACCCAAGGTCTTGTCCTCGTGGAGGCTTGATCACCCCCACTGGGGACCAATAAGACGGTATTTCTTTAGAGAAATACACCATACTTCACAAAGTTATGAAAGTTACGGAAATCACCCTGTTTAAAACCTGTGTTAATAAGAGAAGTATAACCATCCGAAATGTCAGGAAACGTTGTTTTCAACACAAGAAGATACACTGAATCACTACCGACCGACTTATTAAGGATCTGTGTAGAATTACATATTACATGCGTTACATAAAGTAATCTTTCAGCGAATTTCGAAATAGTTTATTTCATGGGGAGCTGATGGGGTTGTGTTATAAAATTCAATAGAGTCCATACCTACAAAAGGGTTGGGAGGCCCTAAACTGTAAGCTATGTTTTTATTTTGGCTGACTTTTTTCTTTTTTCACCATTCCCTTTTGACCATATTTTATCTTTCTTTTATTAACGTTATATTATATCCTTTTTGTATTTTGTCTTTCTTTTTGTACGTTACATTTTTATTTTGCTTCTTATTATTTTGTTCATTTGGTTCATAGGTAATGAAAATCTTTGCTGGAAGTGTTAAGAAGAATGTGAAGCAATATCTGGCCGATGGAAAAGCTGAAATAGTGAGTTCTATCTGAGCTTCAGATTCTATCTGATTATACTTTGTCTTCTGCGAAACTGTATATTTTATTTCTTCATAATTTTAAATAACTGGCCTGATTTTCGCTATTTTGAAGAATGACCCCCTCCTCCTCCCCAATTCAAATTAAGTCTTGCGTATGTGCTTGGTGGGATGACTCTAGATTTGAAAACAATTGAACTGCGTATAAGCAGTATCAAATTTGTGCCTTAGCTAACTACTACTGCTACTACTAACAACTCACAGCAACACCAAGCCGCCTGAGGCCAACATAGCTACGCACGCTCCTCCTCCATCCCAATCTATTCAAAGCCTCCTTCTTTACACTCTCAGGAAGTTCCCATTTCCTTTAAAACTTTTCTTACGACATCCTCTCACCCCAACCGCGGACGACCTGCCTTATCTAACTAGATACAAAAAAAACATAAAAACTAAGCATAAGTAAGTAGACTCAGCCCGGATGTTGGTATTAGCCTTGGGCTGAATAATTATCTTATTATTTAATTAAAGCTATGATATCAGACAGTGTTAAAGTACAAATTTGGTTTTACTTCTTTTTTTTTGCAGTTAGCTGTTTTGTGGTTTTACGGATTTTGAAGGGATGAAGTCCAATAGAGACTGATCACGTAAAATTTTAAGTTAGAATGAAGACAAACCATTCCCCCTGACTTCTCTCTCAGTTCAAAATTAGTGGTCCAGTTGCCCCCTTCTCAACGGTCCCTGTAAGTTTACCTCGGTCCTGCAATTCTAATAGCACAAAGTTTTTATTTTTATTTGCCTGAAACTAGTTGTTTTTATTTGTCTTTTTTCTTGTGATTTTCCGTAATTATCAGTGAATTATGTATCAATAATGAAAGTGTACTAATATTGACACTGAAATATGTTACTCTTAGTCAATTAACCTAAAAGATTACTTCAGTGCACAAAGTCGAAACAATATTCATGAGTAAAATATAATCTTTCGGTAAAAACATGCTACAATTATGATTAGCAGAGTATGTTCAAACCTTGTAATGAAATATGCTTAGAATTTTTATAAAGGATCCCGTACTTGTATAGATAAAACTCAACGTCAATCCTAAATTCTCAAGATATTGCAGATATGATATTTTGATAATATCGGTGTACATAGTGCCTTTGATATACTTTGCCTCTTCAATTTGAGTGGGTTCCAAGTTCTGCAAGGGCTTATAGTGTGAAAAGTTTCAGGTGGATTGAAGAAAAGATTTTTGGTTTTGTTTTTCTTCCCTATAAATACAGAATTTGAAGTCTGTTTCCCCCTCCCTCCCAACACTGAAAGTTTCAAGTCAACCCCCATGCATGCTGTTATTTAAATATTGTAAACATTACATTTTGAAAATTTAGATGTATATTCTTTCTTTTGGTTTATCTCCATCGCCTCTCTCCGAGTTTAAAAGTTGGATCCCTCTGAATGTTTTACTTTTATCCCCCAAGTCCTTCCTGACATATTGCACGCATGCTTATTTGATAACCTCGGTAAATATAATGTCTCTTGATTTACATCGCAACTCTCCACCGTGAACAGATTCTGGTCTGGTCCTACAGTCACTTATAGTGTAAAAACGTTTAAGTAGATCGGGGAGAAAACATTTTTAGCCTCCATTGACTCTGATATCCTAATACTTTCAAGTGGTATTTTTATAACCAAGTTATTGCAACTAATTTTTCGTGTTTAAATATCAAGCACTAGCTATCTTTTATTTTATTTCAGGGTCATACTCGAGTCTAATACTTAGTCTCAGTTTGAAGATATATCAACAATAAACACTTCAAAAAGACTAAACAAGGGGAAGAGTGAACTGTAACTTGTAGTAATTTTCAATTGCTTTGCTTAATCGTCGGCTTAAATTACTTTAGTGTTCAATCTGAATATTCAGTGGTTAGATTATAACTATTTTTTAGGTTTATTACTTTATACATTTTCAAAAAAAAACAAAACTGTTCTTTAAGGAGGAATTCTTTTTCTTCTTCTTCATCTTCAGTTCAGTTCAAAATGTTTATGGGAATAGACTGCAGTTTTTCTTTTCTTTTTTTTTTCGTTCCTTAGTTTTGAAAATAACAATTTTGTATCATCTGTATGATCTTAGTGTGATAATATTATTTTTCTTTGAAAAGTATTCATTCGTGCTTAGAAAGTACTGACGATAGCACTAATGCTACTATGATTCTAGTTTCTAACAAGTTTCTAATGCACATCTAACGTTTTCAGTTGGAGCGAATTTTCAGCAGTGCTTATCAAGATCGAGTACCCTCTGCTTCAATATCTGAATCTGCTTTGGGCCGTACAAACACAATGGATACCACGCTACTTGTTCATTTATTTGGGAAAATGGGAAAATCTGAGCTTACTTATGATCAGTTCTGCAAGTAAGCAAGCTTGCTTCCTTTCGTTCTGTAACGTATTGTGGTTTTATCGTTTAACCTTGAGAGATTAAACATGTGTATAACATTAGCTTTTACCAAGGAGTTTAAAGTCCAGATCTCAATTTGAGAAGTAATTTTTCCCCAGGAGTCGTAACCAAGTGATTAATGAACCAAATTAGAAATTTCTTCCGTACAACAAAATTAACTAACAAATTTAACAGAAGACCAAATCTAAATTTCTGTAGAGCACAAATAGAAAAAAATTTATGGCAGATTGAAAACAGTTTTCTTGTAAAAAAAGATATGAACTATAATCCTAGAATTTACAGTTTGTATAATTAATAAATTTGACCGCCAGATTTGGTATCGTTACTTCGTTGTTAGACTACAATATTAAATTATTTCTTAGACCACTCTGCTTTTCCATTTTGATGGGATAATATGAAGCTCCGTCATAATTCGAAGTCATGTGACTTCTAAAATAATTAGCGTGGAAGCTAGGACATCTTACTTAGATAAAATGTTGGAAATTTGCAAAATCAAAACTTCAAATTAGGAAAAGCCATAGAATTCTTTTTTTTTATTCTTTTAAAACCAATGTCAGCCCCACTTCTTGGAAGATCAATATCTATCTACCTGTATTGAAAGACAAATTATGCCTTGTTTGGAAAAAAAAAAGTTACCTCTAGACTAAACAAAAAGTTTGATGCGTCGTAAAAACCTCAGAAAATTATTTCTAAGTGAACAAAGCAATTTGCATATAAGAAAGTAAGTGTCAATTCGCGTACTTTCATAGTATTACTCGATTAAAGTGTAAAAGGGAATCAAATCAAAAATTCGAGAAAACAATTTGATGTTCTGCAGGAGTGTGACATAAAATCTTTCTGAAAGAGTTTAATTTTCCATTTAGGATAGTTTTGTGTTTGGCACCATGTACAACATGCGAAAAAAAACAGTTTTTTTTTGAAAAATACTGGACATTTCGGAAAGTTCACTAGAACTTTTCCACCCCGTTTTGTGATTTTGATACCCGAGAAAAAAAAATCGACATTGTATCTCTTACCACTTTGGTGCTTCAGACCGCTGATCACGAGGAAGACAGACACACACAAAAAAACTGCTTCAAAAGCAGCTGTGTTGCTCCGGAACACAGCTCTTTACTACTCTGTTTTGTTTTTTTTTTGTTATAAGGTGTCGATAGAGCATGCGGAAATTCATATGTGTGTGGCATCTATCATAGAGACCTAATTGATGGCATGGTCTTTTATTTGGTTTACTTCTTTTTATTTTGTTCAGTCCACTTGTATTTTATTAAATAAAATATTCTGTTGTTTCATGCATTATGTTGATTTGTTTCGCTCGACATTTACTCTTATTAAACTGGGGCTGGGCTTCCTATGCTATTTTTTGGATGTTACGTTGGCTTTGCCTGTTTTTTCCTTGCTGTTGGGTAAGCAGTTGTTTCTTTTTTCGGATTTTCTTTTGCTATTCAAAATGCTTCACTTTTTCTGTGTTTTATCTCATTTTTTATCTCTAATTTATAATATATTTTTTTCTATTTTCATCTTCGCATTCACCTTCTACTAAGTAAAGTAAAATCAAAAGTTCTTTATCTTAAAAAACTGTCGAAAAAAATTTTTTAAGTAAAAGATCTAGCTCCAATTTCAATTTTTATGCTTTAACCTTGAAAATGAATTAAATAAAAAAATAGGTTTTTTTTAACTAAAAATAAGGAGCAACAGTAAAACTTAAAAAGAACAGAAATTATTACGTATATGAAGGTGTTCGCCCCCTAGTCAATACCTGGCTCTTTACGCTAAAGTTTGAGTTTTGTTCCAACTCTTTAAGAATGGCCCTGAATCACAAAAGCGGTTTAATTAGAATAAATAGCTCTTTTGAAAGTACTAAAAAAAACTCTTGCATAAAGAGTGAGGCATTGACTAGGGGACGAACACTTCACACCTGCATAGATAAAACCCACCGTTAATCCTGCATTTGGGTACCACCTTTCCTTTTTTAGATTCATATTCTACTGATATAATTGTCTCACTTTTTTTCTTTTTTTTTGTCTGATATTCAGAATGTCCTATGAGTATTAGGCTGATAACGCAGAGGTTTATAGAAGAAGAAAAAAAAACATTCTATAAAAGCTTTTAATGCTTAGAAATTTAATGTCTAGGAATGCACAGTACCAAATCATGTGCTATTAGAATTTCACGTTAGTTTGTCCAAGGAACAGATGACAGCTAATGGTAGTCCAATAAAATATTGTTGTCGATCTAGTAAGTAGGGTTTACTAATTTTGGAAAAAAAAACTCGTCGTGAGAAGAGAAAGCAAGAAAACGCGGCACATCTGGAATAAAGGTATGTATGAAGTAGCAGTTCTTGCTGTTGGAATTTTGGGAGCATACCTCGCTCTAGAAGTTTTGTTGATATGAGTGGGAGTACTCCATAAAGATTTGCGTTGGGTTCACCAAAATGTCAATGCTAGGATCGAATTGAACTTTTTAGTTACTCAAAACTCGGAAACATTAAATTTTCCTTCAGTGTATTTGGAACCAGTAAAAAAATAGGTTGTATTTCTAAAAGCGTTTAGTTCCGTGGTTGCCATTTTATGACTCGTAACATTGATAATATGTATTTTTAGGTTTATGGAGGACTTGCAGTTAGAAGTATTGGAGTTGGAATTCTACGAATTTTCCCGTGGAATGAACACAATCACAGAAGAAGGATTTGCGAAAATACTCTTACGGTACACTCATCTCAGGCCAAATGAGTAAGTATGAAGCTTTTTAGGAATACTTTTTATTAGTAGAGAAAGTTCAAATATAATTATGTTTGTTATATGTTCTATATACAATTAACTATTGTGGCCAATTAAGTAAAATAATAAGTTTTAGTGAGAAATGTCGGAGGGCTCATTACTAAAACTAAATTAAAATGTGCAACAAAATTGACAGTTTTTTTTAGCCTGAAGGGGACTATATTATGCCCACCGCTGAATATTTTCAACTTTTCTCATCTTATAAATGCTGAAGAGTCTTGGCCTTATTCACGGATAAGGTATTTCGTCGTATTTTACTTAGAAATGGTTGTATATTACTAGAAAGACGGGTTTGTTTTCCTATTGTTTTTTTCACTCCCTGCAACGGTGAACATGTTCTGTGAAAACTTAGTTTTTATGGGGTTTTTTTTTCCTAAACTTTTTTTTATTTGCGTAAGAAACTACTACCAACGATTCGTCACAGCCCCAATTCGCCTGAAGCCAAAACAGCTGTGCACGCTCGCTTACGCAAATTTTTTGGGAAATTTGCCCTTCTCTGCTGATTCTGCTGAAACTGTTGATCTTTTCTCCGTCCTAGGAAGTCTTTACTCCCTTGTCTTACGTCGTCTGTCAGAATGTCTTCCATTCCACTGGAGAATGTCCTACTGTTCGGTTGACTCTGTCTGAATTGCCAGAAAGGATGGCGTCTAGTAACTTAGCGTGTTTCATCCTTAAAATGTGATCGAAACATTTTGAATTTTCCTTTGTCATAGCCCTATACAATAGGGTCGGTCGTAATTTTAATATAGCTTATTCTTTGATATACAATTGTTCAATCCAGTGTTTGAAACTATCCTCTAAAAATTCCTTTGGAAAACATCTAGAATATCTTCTTCAACTTTTCGAAGTACCAGTGCTCCACAGCCATAATTGACAACTGTCATTATTGACATTTCTAGTATAAAAAGTTACATTTCCTTAGGAATACGCAAAATTGCATTGAAAGCTCAGGTTAAAGAGTTTTAAGTGAAGCATATTTTCAATAAAATACAAGGATTTTCTTATTAGCCACGGAAGGGGAAACTCGTTCTGTTCTTAAAGTAACATTTTTAATTTTAAGTCTATTACGCTTATAAGATAAGATAAGATTTATTGCTGAAAACGGCTATCCCAAGCCCAAACAGGCCAAATTCGCATTGTAGCGTCAATAGAACGAAAAAAGAAAAAAAAAAAAAAACAAACAACAACAGAAAATTATAGAAGGGTCAATGTCAAATACGTAAAAATGTTAAAAACAAAAACAAATTAAACTCATAAAATTAGAAGGTCAATGCCAAACCAGCAAAAATGTCAAAAAAATGAAAACTCGTAAAATTAAAAAGGGGATAAAAAAATCAAAACAAAAACATAAATTAGTTATATGACTAACAAAAATCAAAACCTCCATTTGCAAAATGAACATTAAAATTAAAAAATTATGAGGTAAAAAGCGAGTGAGGGGGGAGGGGAAGCTGCGAAGATTCACTTATTGAAAATGTCAACTATGTAAGGGATGAAAGTTCTTCTATATCTTTCAGTGCAAACTCTTATTGGGGCAAGAAGGGGGATTTTTGTTGAAACAGAACGCGGGGGGCGGGGGGGTCGAAGGGGTGAATAATGACCAGGGAAAAGGGTAGCTGTTCGAGGGCTATGAAGAGCATTGTTAGCGAAACGCAAGGAAATTTTTGCTCTCCTTTCCTTAAGGGTGACAAGATTAGCTCGCCGAAGAAGGGAAATATAAGGTACTTTACCTTCATTGAAGATGATTCTTAGGCACCTTTTTTAGATTGCCACTATTCTGTCTGACAATTCAATGGAAATGCCAGGATACCAAACAGGACAGGCGTACTCGAGTGTTGGGTGTACAAATGAGAGGACAATCCTCAAACAATGTGATTTAGGGTTTAAATTTTTTAAGGAGTTTAAGGAGGAAAAATGCGGCATTTGCACGTTTTAAGATGTCATTAATATAGCAATCTCATTTTAAGTCGCTTGAGATGGTAACACCCAGTTATTTCATAGTGGTAACAGACATTTCAGGGGGATTGGACAGGATAAAGAAGTGGGAGATTTAAGGAAATTAATAGTAAGAACAGTTGACTTTAAAGGGTTGACTTTCATATCATTAGTAACAGCTTCGGCTGATATCGATTCCAAGATGTCTATTGGGTTACTTTTTAAATTTTTGGGACATGTCTCTAATACAGTGAGATTATCAACGAACTTCCATCTATCCGGGAAATCGACACCCAGGTTGTTTATCATTGTAAGAAATAAAATTGGACCTAAGAGGGTTCCCTGGGGCACACCATTATAAATTGGGAGGGGATCAGAATATACATTCAGGTATTTCATGCCTTGCGTTCTATTAGAGAGGAAAGACGCAATTATTCTAATTAAATAAGAGTCAACTTGAAAGTCATTAGATAGTTTTTCTACCAGTGTATTGTGGTTAATTAAATCAAAAGCTTTTTGCAAGTCAACAGCGATACCATTGAGCCAGGTATTGGGTTTTTCGAGTGTGTGTTACATAGTGTGTCCATAAGGTGAACAAGTGGGTGGTAGATGTAGAACATAGGTTTCCGAATTCTTGTTTGTCAACATTTGAGATTAGCTTTACTTTCAACCACTCAGCTAAAAAGCTTTCATATAACTTGGAAAAAACTGGAGTACGGGTATGGGACGGACACCATCAAAATCTTGCTTGTTACCTTTCTTTTTTTTACGAGAGTAATAAAACCTAATTTCCAACAATTTGGGAATTTACCAGTAGAGGTAATTTCATTAAAAAGTAAGGACAAAGGCTCTGAGAGATTGTCGGCAAAGGCTTTAATTAGTACAATCGGGGTGTCTAGTGGACAAGTACTGCACTTTTTAATGTTCTTAATTTTTGCCTCCACATCTGAGGGCGAAATAACGGGATAATTGAGAGAGCACAAATCATAAGGAGTGTCAAAAGAGAGGGGAGGGAGGCTCTGAACTATGGAGGAAAAAAAATTGTTCAGATCAATGGCTGTAACTGAGGGGTCTTCTTGGAAATGGAAATCTATAGTATTATGTGTTTTCCCACAAATTTTTTTTTTATTCTATTATACCATTGTTTTGGCTTTGTAGAAAACAAATCCTTGACTTACATTTGTAATATGAAGAAGCAGATTTAAGTATTTCTTTTTTTATATGTTTACGCTGTGAGTAGCTTCAGATGTCTTACCATTCTTAAGTAGATTCATTTTAATCCTAATTAGTTTTTTCAATTGGCTAGTAACGTACGGTTTGTCATTAGAACATGTTTTACTTTTTTCTCAGGGAAGGAATCTATGTATTTTGTTTAAATAACGTTTTGGAAGTAGGAGACTTTAAAATTAATGTCATTTTTCCCTTTGAGAGCCAGCCAGTTTTCATTAGTAATCCAAGACAGTGGCGGCGTGTTCACTAGGCAAACTAGGCGGCCGCCTAGGGAGGCAACCTGGGGAGGGTGGCAAAACTGGAAAAATTAGAAAGAAAATGATTTCAGAATAAAAAATTATGAATATTAGCTTGATTTACGTTTTACAGGTCAACTCACTGATTCATACTGCATGAGAGACGTGAGTGACAGACGACACTCGACAGCAGTCGGTTGTGTACTGAGGAAGGTGAAGAGGCGCGGGTCGTTACTGTGCTGTGTGCGGAGATTGAGAAGCAGGGAGGGGGAGTGGCCACTGTCGCGTACTTTCAGAGTAGCCGCGTGACCTTGAAGGCTACGAAGTTCTTTGCTTTGGTTCAAGAAATTTATGTTTATTTTCTGCTTCAGCATAGCGTTGGAATACTCTTAAAAAACATGTAACTAACTTGACGCTCAAGCCCCTTAGTGAAACCAGATGGGAAAGTCAAAATATGCTCTCGTACCTCTTCGATATCAACTGGGCGACGTTCATAACGCTTTAATGGACATTTATGAAGATCGCTCTTTAAATGGGCACAGTATACTTTTTCAACTCAACATAAGAAGTAAGCAGTTACAATCCAAACAATTTGATTTGACTGCTGCTAAACGTGAACTAAGCAAAACTAAATTGAACTTACAAAGGTTACGTTGCGACGATGGCTTTGGACGTATTCTAGTTGACACCAGAGGAGTGGCAGAGAAGCTAAACATTCAACCAACATTTGAAACAGAAACCCTGCCAACTCGGTTGAAAAAAAAAAGAACTGTTTTATTACGAAGCGGATGAAGAACCTTTGGTATCCCCTCAAGAACACTTCAAAATCAACTTCCATTTTACCAGTTTCGATACTGCAATTTCTTCTCTGGATGAAAGATTTCAACAGTTAGACGAGATTACTTCTATATTCGGATTTCTCTACAACATATATCCAAGGTAAATGCCACAACAACAAAGTCCCTGATGGACGATTGTATGAATTTACAACATTACCTCTCAAACAATGAAGCTAAAGATGTTGAAGGCCATGAACTTTGCAATGAAGTTCAAGCCATTTCTACGAAAGTACCCAAGAACACAAATCCAGAAAATGACCTTAACTTCGTCATAAGCAATGACCTACAAAAGATTGTGCCCTAAATTTGTCCATGGCTTTACGGATTTTGCTGACTCTGCCTGTGGCTGTTGCTAGTGGTGAGCGTAGTTTTTCAAAATTAAAATTAAATAAAACTTATATTCGATCCACCATGACGCAAGAAAGGCTTCAAGGACTAGCCACTCTATCAGTTAAAAAGACTTGGCAAAAGACATCGACTTGGACGAACTGGTGACTTCTTTCACAAAGATGAAATTAAGAAAAATTAAATTGTGAACTGTAGACCTTCTTTCTGTTAACTTTTCACTTTTAACTTCTCCCTATAATCTATGTAAACTTTTAGAATTAAAGTTATCTTTTCTGCAAAATTATTGGTTTTCTTTGATAAGGTACTATTATGTACCTAATGAAATAAATACTCTGACACTAAGGGTTTCGAGTATAATTATCTATCATAGTTATGGTTGTACTAGCAGCCACACAGATTTTCCTTGTTAAGTATTCTTTATATTGTTTCTATTTGCATACGTAATTTGTGATTTTTTGTGTAAATTAATGTAACAGTCTCGTTAAGTGCCAAAAAAGTATGCATAAAAAGTGGTGGTTTTGGGTAAGGGTTCAATTGAGGTGGAAAATGGAAGCAAAAACCTAATTGTGGGGGGGGCGCAAAAAAATTTCTTGCCTAGGGTGGCAGGATAGGTTGCGCCGGCCCTGGTCCAAGATCCAAATTCGAAAAGGTCATATTTGGAAATTGGGCGATAAGAGAACTCAGAAAAAGTATGATTAAAGCTGTTGAGAGGCTTAATTAATAAACAAAAATGACCGCTTGCTTGCTGTTATAAGAAGTGGGCCTACTGTTCAATTTAATAGTGACAGAGTTACATATAGGATTTTGCTAAACACATTTCTCGTCCTAGTCAATGTTCAATAATTTTTCTTCTAAATTTTTCCGGCACAATATACTTTTTTCAACATAATTTTACCCACACACTATAATTTTACTGACGCAGTTATCTTCTTTTTTGTTCCACCTTGTGTTGAAGGAAATCAAAACCTATTCAACTGAATTAAACGTTTATGGTCTTTCTCTTTACCATAATGATGAATTGTTCAATTGAATTGTTGGATTGATATTGTTGAATTCCGTTAAATTTTGATTTAAATCCACACATCGGAAAATTTTCTAAAACATTATCTATAGAATACCATGGAATTGGCTAATAAAAAATTTTCTTTGTTTTCAATGATAAAAAGGGGTTTTGTTATTTTTGCATTAATTCTTTAGTGCAAAAATATGTTTTTTTGTCTTTCATACCTTTATGGTTACTTAGTGACATGATTATTGTTTTGTTTTCTATTGGCTTTGTCTTTTTCGCGTCTCACCCTAAAAATTGACTATGCGGTATGCCTCCCTACTTTTTGACCCCTTCCCCTCCAAAAAAGGAAAACCGTATTTCAAAGATTAGGCTCTACGGAAAGTGTAGTTTAATCCCACTTTCTAGGGCTATAATGAGAGAAAGGTTCAGAAAGGATAGGGCATATTCTCCCGATGAAGGATGACAGATTGCCAAAGATTGTCTTTTTGGCCAACCATCTTGGGCTAAACGCATAGCAGGTCGACCATGGTTGGGGTGGGGGGATGTCTTAAGTAAGATTTGAGGGAAATGAGAGCTTCCCGAAAGGGTGTAAAGAGGGAGGCTTTGAATAGATTGGGTGGAGGCAGTGCGTGCGTAGCTGCGTTGACCTCAGGCGACTTGACGCTGTGGTGAGTTGTTAATAGTAGTAGTATACATTTAATTACATATGAAAAGAATAATTTTCATGTATGTAGTTTACCTCATTTTTCCCCTCAGCTTATAGTGTTCTTTCCAAATAGATTTGCGTTAACTTGTTTGTTCCCAAGCTTTTTTTTTGCTAAGAAGTTTTCAGCGCCTTCTCGTTCTCCTCAGCAGTATTCTTTTCTCTAGAAAAATGTCATACGTGCAGACAGAAAGAAACAAGTGAAGGGGTTATTTAAGACTGGAGAAGCCGACATTCTCCCTACTTAGTCTAATAAGAAAATATTTAATTTTCTAAAAACAGCAAATTAGTATTTTCCAGCTGAAACCGGCAATGTTTTTCTATTCAGTTTTACAAACAAAATAAAAATAATTTTTTTTTTCTCAAAGGTACAACAGAATGCGTCCCATAGTTTTGGGAAAATCACCCCAATCGTTTGTTTATTTGAATTTTGTTTTCTTTTGTGAGATAGAAAAGTAGTGTCATTGGAATCTCTAAAAAATATATTTGTTTTAATGTTACTTGTTCCATAGTTTATATGATGGATAGGTAGTTTAGTGTCAAACAAAGCTTTTTTGAAAATTTCTGTTCTCGGGTGTTTTCTTATTCTTTCTGGCGTAAAATAATAAAAGATCTGAAGTTTGAACACTCTAATTTTAGAGGAGAGTTCATTTTTTTTAGGGCTTAAAGATCATATATTTCAATAAAAAAGGCTGTTTAACTTTTTTTTTTAATGGCTAAAGGTTTATTTGTATAGACCGTATTTACACTTTATCAAGTATGGATATTCCACTCAAAGGAATTTAGGTAGTAAAATTTGTCGTGGAATTACCCTTCCCAAATACTATAATATTATAAAAATTTCATATCTAGAATCAGCCCCTCCCCCCCCCCCAAAAAAAAAAAAATCCAATAATTGAATTTTTATATGAAAGTTTTTAATTTTAAGCCAGTACAAGAAAACTTCTCTGCTAATAAACGAAGAGGATTCAGACTAGAGTTGACGCTACTTTTTTCTGCACAGAAAAAAACATTTTGTTTCATCCAGATTTATGTATCCGGATTCTCTTTCTTTCTTTGTTTTTCATTGTTTTGTAAAGGAAAAAAAACGTTGTATCAAATGCATATGGTTTTTTTTTTTTGCAAAAAAAGCTTTATAATTTCTTTTTAATTCTATTATTTGAATAAAGGTTTTTTCCCCTATAAAAAATCTTTCCTCCAGGTTTATTTTTATCTCTTTAGGTCCTAAATAAAAACAAAATGATTTTTGATTTTGATGAAGTTTGATTTTTTGAGGTTAGTTGACGAGTTTTCTTGTATTGCTTTTTTCATTAATTAATGAAAACATCAAACTTGCTGCTGGCTCTGGGTATATAACTTTTGTTAACTTAGGAGATACCAAAGCTGTAATTAGAAATCATATATGAAAGTACGGAATCCCCAATAAAAATTTTCATATGTAAATCCATGCATAACAGAGCGAGCACAGTTGAATCAGAGTAAAAAAAATAATAATAAAATAAAAAGATTCTTAGCTTCTTTAAAACACAAAAACCGAAACCAAAGAGATTCTTTTCTAGTGAAATTTTGAAACTATAGGCCCTTTTAGGGATGACAAGACCACTCCTGAAATTAGGACGCTTAAACTACAAATTTTGTCATTTTGGATCTAAAAAAATTGGAAGATACCTCTGGCAGGGAGGCGTGATTCTTCATGTGTGGTGTTTGCAGTTGCTTTTGTTGGATTTTCTGTTTAATAATCGATTTGAAGTGAACTAAGTACAATATAATTAAACTGTGGTCAATCAACCAAATCAGGCTGGAAAACAAAACATGGTAAACATGCATTAACGCATAAAAAAAAAAAACGAATAATGGCAAACACTTAAATATCTAATGTGTATTTCTCTGTCATATTGTAGTATTCCTTATCTCAGTTGCGTATGTCATTTGCCAGGATTTAGCGAGATTTGTGTCCACAAGTCCTTCTGCAGACATATATACAAACGAGAGAGGACTACTAAAGTGGCCCTTCCCAGATTAGTTGAACATTAGTAGCCTAAAAATTGTTGTTTTTATGTTTTAATTCTCTCATTGGAAAATTCTGCCCCTCCTTCCTTCTACCCACCACTCAAAAAAGAAAAAAATGCACATTTAGAAAACATCTGCACCCTGATGTTCTTGCGAAAGAACGCACAATTTTTGCTTGGAATAACTACAAAAAATCTGAAGGACTTTAACATCTTCAAGAAACCGTTCCTAGATGTTTTTTATTTTATCTAATTTTACATGTTTTTTCATGACGTAGAATCCTAATGTGGCCCTGTTTGTTCCTACTTTTCGCTTTATATTAATTTCTTCTCTTTTAGATATGATGATTTTCTCGAAAGACTTGCAAAAAGAGAGAAATATGACATGGGTATAACTTTCACGGATTTCAAAGAATTTTTCCAGTTCTTAAACAACCTGGATGACTTTGCAATTGCTATGAGGATGTATACACTGGCTGATAAAGCTATTTCTAAAAGTAAGGGTTTTTCTATGGTTTGTATATTTTCTACCCATTTGAGAAAGACATAAGGCAGGCAGTTTGATTGAATCAAGATTCTTATAATTCTATTCAAGGAATCCGAATTATATCTAATAAGTAATAACAATATGTGAATTTACAGATTTCAGGTTTGTAAGATTGTCAGTAATAAATGTTAGCGTGGAAATAGTGAATTCACAACTTTTGAATTTTAATAGAACGAGGGGGTGGTTATTTATGCTAAATAACTATATGAATGAAATAGATTTAAAGTTGCACTATTTGTCTTAACTGGACCTGAAATTTAAAATATTAACGAAAAAAAACAATAAATATTATGACAACGCTTACAGTTTCAAAACTATTAACACGAAATTTCGTTTAAAAGATTGAGAAAATTTAGAAAAAAACAAATTCCTAAGAGCTCCCTGTAAGGCTTAATGCGTAGTATATAAATAATAAAATAATGACACAAAATATGTGTTAACCTCCCAAAAAACTATAAATGGTAAAAAAAAAAGGAAGTAGCCTAATAGTGGATGGAGAGAAAATTTCCGCTACCATTGAACAAATACACATTGAAGAAAAAAAACATATTAATAGAAATTCTTTAACATATCTTTTGAACTCAACGCATGAGTGGCATTTCCGAGTATCCAAGGGGCAGCTGTTACAGCCTTTAAAAGCGAGAATAAGTCAATTTTAATCAGAACACGGCACGGAGTCCCAGAATATTGAATATCGGATGATGTAAATAAACGGAAAGATACTTAGCGAATGTTGGAAAGGAATTCAAAACTATCTGGAAGTATAGCATATAAATCAAATAATGAATATGAAACTGTAAATATCATCAACTGGTGCGACACAGTAAATGTCTTTTAAACTCCAAATGGAATCAAAATAAAAGTATTTTATTCTATTAGGAAATTGGCCCCCTTTTCAGAAATATGGGATTGTAAATGAAGATAAAAGCGGAAAACTTAAAAGCCATACCATCGGACAATAAGAAATAAAAGACTAAGTTAGTTTGTAAAATCACTGTTTCAAGTCAGTTGGGGAAAAACACGTTTCAGCTTTTTAGTGCACCGAAATTCCTAGGAATTTTTTATTTTGTTGATTTTTGTGGTGCTGAAATGGCAAATTATTTTCTAGTTGAGTCCATGAAACCATGAAAAATAATCTCAGGACAAGCAATGGGTCTGCAGGCTTTTGAAACTGGATTTTTAAAATTAGATACCAAAATATTTAAATCTAGCAAATTAATATACAACCACTGACCAACCCTTTCAAGCAACTCAAATGATATTGGAAGCCAGTTGAATTTCAGATTGTCCACACGTAAACAGGGTGATTTTGTCAGCAATAGTATCAAGTTCCTCACGAGATATAATAGCAATTTGTAATGTATACTGTATTGAGTTAGAACACTTATCTCAGTAATCATTTTCGATTTTGTACCCAGCATCTGACAATGGCCCTTGAGTGAAATTTTTCTTAATACCTAAGCTGTCACCAACCCTGTGTAAGGTGGCTTTCGCACTACGTACGTAATTCTCTATGTTACGTTGTTAAGTTGCGATACATTAAGCGTAGCCTTTCGCAATTCAACAAGTCTTTTCGCACTAGGTTAGCAAAAAAGACATAACACTATTATAACCATCCTCTTAAAACACCTCAATTATCATGAGCAAACTGTTCAAGTATTAAAATGTAGATTGCAGATGGACATTAAAATTCAGATCGAGCGTGAAAAGTTTCCTAGGACAATGCTATTCATTATTTTCAACATTTAGTAATTGCTCAATCAGAAACTCCATTTTGTTGCTGCTATTTTTCCGTAGCGTGACGTTAACTTGCGTATCGTAAAATTCCATGTAGAGCTGGGGTCTCCTTGGTATTGCCTACGTTACAAAGAAAAATTGCATCGTAAGATTACATAAAGTAACGTAAAGTCTTAAGTTATGCTAGCGTGAAAGGTTTTACAGTGTAGTGTGAAAAAATAATAATTGCCCAGCTTTATGATAAACTAAACATTGACCAGCTACAATGAAGGTTTCAGTGTACAATTTACAATTCCTTGAAGGTTTCAGTGTACAATTACGATTTTCTTAGTTGCTCCTTTCATGTGTGTGTTGTCTTTTGACCTAGATGTACAAACGTATCAAACAGTTCGTGGTCACGAACTGTAAGTAAGGAAAGACTCGGCTCATTATTAACCGAAACTCTAAAAAAATGGAATTTTAATAAGAAGAGAAAACATCAAAAGAATATGCTTTTTATGCTGATTCCAAATATATAAAGTCATTAAGTTTGATGATACTCATCAAAAGCTACGAGCTTGAGAAAATTTGCCCAATTTTCGAAAAAAAGAGGAAACATCCCCCAAAAGTCAAGCGACCTGAATGAAACTAACAGTATCAAATTCAGCATATCAGAGAACACTACTGAAGAGGTTTCAAGTTCCTATCTACAAAAATGTAGAATTTTGCATGTTTTGCCAGAAGAAAAATCATGACTGCGTGTTCTTTTTTTTCAAGGGTGTTCGCATTGAACTAGTTGTCCTAGGAGATTGGGAGACGGCTAATTAGATCTGAAGTCAAAAATTTTAGTGCCTTTTAAAAGTGGTAAAAAAGATTGGAGGGCAACTAGGCCTCCTCCCACGGCCATTTTCCCCCAAAATCCTTCTATCAAAATTTTGCGATAATTATTTGAACATAGTTGAAAGGTCCAATAAATATGCTTTTGGGGATGATATGACCCCACAGTCCCAGGGGAAACAGCTGTAAGTTATGCAATTTGCACGTTGTTTACGAATATTATTTGTTATTGGAAAATATACGGCAATTTTGTGGGTGTATTTTCTGCGAGGGGGGGGGGGGTATTTTCAACTGGGATAATTTTCCATAAGGAAGAAATTTCCAGAGGGTATTTTCCAGGGGAAATTTTACAGGAAGTGAATAGGGGGAGGGAAGAAGATTTCCTGGTATTATTTGAAAAACAGTCGGAAATTAAATTTAAAAAACAATTGTCAACTGAAAGTAGGGAACAATATTAAAACTGAAAGTGAATGGAAATTATACCGTGTATGAGGAGGACTGCCCCTTCCTCAACCTTTTCTCTTTACGCTAAAGTCTCAAGGTTCTTTAAAAATAATTCTCATTCAAATTCAAGTCTTTCTTGAAGAATTGTGACAAAAGTCCAGCTTTAGCGGAAAAAGTGAAGGTTGGAGAATGTTGGAGAAATCCCCCTCATGAATCATGGAAGGAAATTTTTTTCTCTCCCCCACTCTGTGTAATATTGCCTCTGGAAACTTTCTCCTCACGAAAAATGAGGAGGCTTTCAGTTGAACCCTTTTGTTTTAATTGTGATCAAGGGTTGTCTTTTCTTTTTTGTTTTGCGCTTTTGCCCTTTTCCTTTTATTTGACGGTTATAAGTAAATTGTTATGATATCCAAATAAGCTTTGGATTTAGTACTTCTTGAGTGTCCTAGTTGGGACTTGGATATAATTGGATTCTCCTTAAAATTTATAGAACAAACAATTTTGCTTGCATCTTCCTTTGATACACTATTCTATCTTACGTTTCAGAATCTGGAAGTCTCATCATCGCTAATTCTGCATTTACCCTGGGGGGACTAGTGGGAAATAATTTTGGATTTTATAGTGAATGTTTATTTCTTTTTATTAAAAATGAGTGTATTTTTAAGGTGAATTTGTCCGAGCTGTCAAAATATGCACAGGGGCAGTATTAGGACCTCACGTTGTTGATACAGTGTTTGCTCTCTTTGATGTGGATGGTGATGGAGCACTTAGCTATAAGGAGTTCATTGCCATTATGAGAGATAGACTTCACAGAGGTGTAAAGGTAGCTCCTATTTATATATTATCAATTCATTTATTTATGCGTGTGACATTTTATTTTCATGTTTTTATGATCTTATTGGTATAGTAGCTCTCAATGTGGTACTTTCACTAAAAATATGACCATGGTGCAGTTATGAGGTGTCTCGTAGAATGGCTTAGGATTATTCCTCTTATAGCTCCTCACCGTCATGAGCACTTACACACCTTTCATTATTTGCTCGTGAGACCGGAGATAGGTTTTGTGTTTAAAAATACATTTAAGAAAGATTTTTCTGAAAAAAAAATGTATCCAAATGTAATAAAAAGTATTTTGTTTTTCGGCTACCAGAGGGAAAAAGTTATTAATTTTTTCATATAGCTGAGATAAAGCTTTTTTAGGTTTTCTTTTTTAGAACTTCCATTTTACTCTTTTTTAGTCTTCGGAAAGTCTTGTAATTAATTTTTTCCCTTGTACTAAAGATTCTTCCTTCTAATGCGTCATAACGAGACCGCTCCTGTCTCTTCTTCAAAGCAACGTATAACTATATTATTAGCCGGAGATGAGTATTCCTTCTTCGTTAATTTGGTCTTCAATCTAACAGACCAAGATAACTAAAATTGCTTAAAAATTAAAAGATATATTTTTTTAATGAAAACCCATTTTTTCTGCTCATAATTTGCCACAAAACGTAAAATTATATTTTAAAAAATTTGCAATTATTGGTGATGGCGACGAAACAGGGAAAATGTTCCAAAGGATCCTCAAATGGTGTCGATTTCCTCTAGGGTTGATTTTTCGTATTCCACCTTTCCTTGCCATCATCATTGATCACACAACTTGATGTTAAATTATGTGAAGATCATGTGATTTTACGTTTAAAAGCTTTAAAGATCGATATTTTGGCTGGCTCAGTCAATAGAGCGTCAAATGTAATCTCAGCGTCGTGTGCTCAAGCTAGACATTATGCGGTTTTTTTTTTCTCGATAAAAATTACAAATGTTGAGAATATATTCCTTTTTGGCAAAATTCCAATTGTGGGAAAAAATAGACTTGCGGATGAATAAAGAATTCAGGTAAAGGCAGGGGGAATTTTCTCTTCGTAAATGAGTAATTCCAAGTTATTTGATGATTATGTGTAACCTACCACTGTCTGTCGAATGAACAAATCCAATTTAGTCGCTGAATTTAAACTTCAGGAAACCCAAAGGTGCTAAGAAGAAAGAAAGAGAATTTCTATGAGAGGATAACATAAGAAAGAAAGAGAATAATAAAATCATATTATATTATTGTAACTTTTTCTCTCTCTTTTAGTCTTCAATGAAAGCCGAAGGCTGGGAAGCTTTCAAGCACTGTTTGAAGCAAGAAATGAGGTCTGTACTCTGATACGGCTGGATGCGAACCATGTGATTTGTTCTAGTCTTTATTGCATCAACATTTGAGCACTAAATTTCACTGCATAATCAGGTTCCTGCTCTGAAACATTAATGTTATTTTCTCTTCGGGGATATTTTTTTCTTGGAGACGCTGTTTTTAAAAGATATGGCTTGACTATTCGCTTCTTGTACCTTCACTCTATCTACCTTTCTTAATAATAGCGCTGCTTAGGTAAGTGGAGGAAATCACTTGGTCGAGTTTCTCCTGACCTTCTTACATAATGTTGTACCCTCAAATAGCAATAACAAAAACTAGATGTTATATAATTAGTTTTATTGGAATTAACACTAAAAGAAAATAATTTCACGCCTCTTCTTGTAAAAACCATATTATGTGCAGTTTTGCTCTCTTTAGTTGATTATGCTCTCTTATGTATAGAATAATCTAGCTAATTTAGCTATTTAGAAGCTGTGACGTTAAATAACAATACCAAACTGTCTTTTGTAATGACAGTATGTTTGTTGTTTCTGTTATTTGTTTGGAATAAAACTTTGGTGAATAATTTCTTTTAGAATCAAAGACGCCTTTGCTAATAACGTTTATCCGATAGTAAATACTGTTTTTGTAATTGATATAGCCGAATCACTGCTACAAATTTATTGTTTTGGTGCTAGTATTTGTTCCAGACTGAGGTGCTATCATCAGTGATTTATTACTAATATTCTTTTTTCTATTAATCGATTTTTCCGCTTTCCTGGAATTTTTTTTCTCTTCATTGTGTGTTTCTGTTTTTCACTGTTAAGTTGAGCCTTCTCGGGGATATTCTGGTCTTTCTGTCGACGTGCCTGAATTGTGAGGGCACTCTCACGCTCCTTGTAGAAGTGAATTTTAAAGACTCATCTTGTAGGTCCCTTTCCCTGGTCGCATTTTCTGAGGGATTTATACTTTGTAGCTTATAGGAGAAACCGGGTGTGATGGGGGGAAAATATTCAGTAATACTTACTCAAACCCCACTTTATTCAGTTTTATGTACCGTATACTGTAATTAAGACATTTTGTTCACCTTCTCATCACAGGTAACTCAATGGTAGCAATGTATGCTTTAAATCGTCAAAGCTTAGAAAAGGCTGCATTTAAAATCATACTGAAAGGAAATTTTTAAAGTTGCCAGCGAAATCATCAGAAAAGACGAAAGTAATTTGATATTATTAACGAAAGAGGTGAATTGACACTATGTTTTTAGCAGGCGCTTTTTTAGAGGTTTCTTGAAGATTTGCCTAAGTGACGTTTATTTGGGCCAATACCAATCCTGGTTGCAGAGATGTAGAGTAATCTTTCAAAATTCCAAGTATTATTTCAAATGGATCAGTAGCCTACAAATATTTCTTTTATCCTATTTAATCTTCAAAGTTAATCGAATTAGTTGTAGTAGAATAGAGTTTGTACAGTATTTTGGAGATACAGTATTTTGGAAAACTTTAATATCTTATCAATATTTAGCATCATAGCAGTTCTGCTTATTTTTCCGTTTAAGTTAACCTTAAAAACACTTTTCAAAATAATACCCCAGAAAGCGTCAAGAATTCAGCTATTTTATTTTTATTTTAAGCAGATTTAAAAAAAAAAGTTGCAACAAAAATTATTTATCTCAAGAATACTTAATTGTTGTGTGTGTGTTTTTTAAATGAAAAAATGGCAGAATAACGTTAATGTATATTAGAAAAATAAATTTTAGGTTGTGGAGTTCAAAAATGGATGTTATTTCCACATTATTTCATATCGTCTTCAGTGCTCAAGCTTGGTTTTAAATGTAGTGAGAGAAACGTGAAGGATTATTATTTTCAAAAACTATCAGAGGCAACCCTAAACGCTATAGCGTTACCTATAGGGAAGACCCATAAGGCTTCAATGTTTTTTTCTCAGGGGCATTTCAAATGGAAAGAGTGGTCGTATAAACTTAGGAGGGGCCCATTCGATTGGAAATCGGCTTTAAGTTATGCAAGTTACCCATTATTAACATATAAGGTTTTTACGGAATGGGTAGTCGCATAAACTTCGGAGTAGGCTGATTCGATTTGAAACTGAAAGTTCTAATTCCATTTTAAAGAGTCAAAAGTGATCCGAGGGCAACCTGCTTCCTTCCCCCTCGCCCTTCTTTCTCTAAATACTTCTCTTCAAATTTTTATATAGCTATTTTGTTTCAAAACTGTCCGAAGGTCAAATAACTATACTTCTGGGTTTGATGATCCCCCCAGCCCCCGGGGAAAGAGCTATAAGTTATGTTAAATGCCTATTGTTACCAAATAAGGTTTTTATGGAAGGGGTGGTCATATGAACTTTGGAGGGGGCTCATTTGATTGGAAATCAAAAGTTCTAGTGCCCCTTCAAAGAGTCAAAAGTTATTGGAGGGTAATTAGCCCCCCTCCCCCTCGTGTACTTTTTCCCCAAATGCATCCGATCAAATTTTTGAGATAGCTATTTTGTTCAAAATAATCCAAAAGTCAAATAACTATTACTCAGGGGTTGACAAACTCCCAAAGCCCCGGGTCAAGGGCTCTAACTTATGCAAGTTGCCTAGAGAGAGAAAAAGGTTTTATTAAAGAAAATATAACACATTAACAACAAAACCCGAAGTTTATTAAACTTGTATGGGCAGTTTCTTCATCAGGCACATACTTGTGCTAGTGCCGCTAACCACGAATCCAAAATTCATCTAATAATAGCAAAAAAATGACTCTTAACTTCAAAAAAACAAATGAAATGCTAGAATCAACAATCAAGTAGCTCTGGTATTGGCTCATTATACATATATTTCACTTTTCCAACACCTTCTCTCTCAATCTGAATGAAGGGAGGGAACGGTATTAGATACCCAAGCTGGAATACTCTTTCTACTCAATTTAGATTTAGTCTCGTAAAGTCTCTTCCGCGCTTCACGAACACACAATGGAGCATCATCGCTGACGTAAACATTTTTCATAGCTGTATTTGAACCGAAAGTCTTATTCTTAAGTTTTTTTCCATTACGTAAGATCATAAACTTCGCCTCACGTGATTTAACATTCACTTTGAAAAACTTTTGCTCTTTTTTATTCGTAACAATTGTAAATTCTGGAACCTTTGTTAATTCTAAACCATTATTAATATATAAGGTTTTTGTGAAAAGGGGGTCGTATAAACTTTGGAGGGGGCTTATTCGGTTAGAAGTTGAAGTTTTTAGTTCATTTTTTGAGAGACCAAAGGGATCGAAGGGCAACCGTTCCCCCCTCGCCCTTTTCCTTGAATCTATCCGGTTAAAATTTTGAAATATTCATTTCGTTCAAAATAGTCCGAAGGCCAAATAATTATGCTTCCGGGGTCGAACTCTCACCCATCCCCCGTGGCAAGGGTTGTAAGTTATGCAAGTTCCTTATTGTTAACATGTAAGGTTTTTATGGAAAGGGTGGTTGTATAACCTTCGTTTGGAAATTGAAAGTTTTAATGCCCTTTTTAAGAGTCAAAAGTTATCGAAGGGCAACCAGCACCCCCCCCCCCCCCCGAACTTTTTCCCCAAAATGCATCAGATCAAAATTTTGAGATGGGTATTTTGTTCAAAATAGTTTAAGGTCAAATAACTATGCCTCCGGGGTTGACGTGCCTCTCCCCAGCCTCTCGGTAAAGACTATATGCTGTGCAATATGCTAATTTTTAGCAATAAGGATTTTATTGGAAAAGGGGGCATGTTTGATCTTGGGTCTCCAAAAAAGGCTTAGGGTGTTAAGGTGAACAAGGGAATGTTGAGAGAGATGTCGAACACAATCAAAACACTCTGTGCTTGTTTGTTGTGAAAAGGGAATATTAGCAATATCTAAAGAACGACTGAGGGTATTAAGGGTAAATTAAATTAAAAAACAAGTTTTTTTTTTTAACTGGAAGTAAGGAGCGACATTAAAACTTGAAGCGAACAGAAATTATTCCGTATATGAAAGGGGCTGTCCCCTTCTCAATCCCTCGCTCTTTGCGCTAAAGTTTGACTCTTTGTCATAACTCTACTTTTTAAAATAAACAAAAATCATTAATGTAAAGAGTGAGGCGTTGAGGAGGGGACAGCCCCTTTCATATACGGAATAATTTCTGTTTGTTTTAAGTTTTAATGTCGCTCGTTACTTTCAGTTAAAAAACGTGTTTTTTTTTTGTTTAATTTCTGAGCGTTTTTCAACTAATACAGGTTCGAATTTGGCTTACGTAGATGAAAAATAAAAATAAAATTTGCATATTAATTTTGGCAGATTTATTTTTTATATGAAGGGTTGCCCTCTCCTCAATATCTTGCTCTTTACGCTAAAGCTGTTAGTACTTTTAAAAAAGCTTCCTATTCTAATTAAACGGCCCCCGTGTTTCAGTTTTAGTAAACAGTCAAACTTTAGATTGACGAGTAAGGTATTGAGGAGGGGCAGCCCTTTAATTTTTGTTTGTTCTTCAAATAATGCCGGTAAATCTGGCTCATCCTCTGTGAAATATACCCCCCCCCTCAAGAAAAACTCCTCCGTGGGAATTTCATCCAACGTAAAGTGCACCCCTGTCAAATTCCCTCCAGATAGTTCTATCCTCGCTGAGATTCCCCCCTCCCTGTCAAATTGCTTGCGGACGATTCAGCCTGAAAATTCTCCTTTAGCATTCATTTATTTGAATAAGAATTTAGTCTCTAATCGGTTTCTCGGTCACTCCAGAAATGCCCCCATCTTTGGAAATTATTCCCAGGAAGCAAAACACGCGGAAAAAATGCCCCTGGATAATTCCGCGGGAAAATCTCCACATGAAAAATCTGGCAAAGAAAAATGTAAGACAATTAAAAAGAATTTTGTAAAGTTATTCTGTCAAATCCCCCATTGTAACATATCCCCTGGAATATGTACCCCCCAGAAATTTCCCTCCCCAAGGAAGATTCTCCAAATAGAAATCCGCCCCAAGCACACCCCCCTCCCCCCCCCCCAAAAAAAAAAAATGTCTGTATACTTCCCAATAACAAATGCTATACGTAAAAAGTGGGCGAATTTTATAACTTACAGGCCTCTCCTCTCCGATTCTTTTGGTATATCTATTGGTACCAAAATTCTGTTTTTTAGAGTTTCGGTTACTATTGAGCCGGGTTGCTCCTAACTTACAGATCGTTAACACGAACTGTTTGAAATTTCAAGGTATGTCGAGAAGATAATTAAGAGATATTTTAGGGTGACCATTCCCTCCCTTATCGTTTTAGGTCCCTTTCTGCTCAACACTGATCGAAAGTTTGAAATTGTCATTTTGTTCAAACTAGTCAAAAGGTCTAATTTATATACTCCCTGGGATACCATGCCCCCATAGACCCGGGGTAATGATTGTAAATTAAGTAATTTGCCCATTGTTAACATGTAGTATTTCTCATAAGGAAAAGGAGAAATATTTGATTATGAGTGTATCCAAAAGGCTAAAGCATTAAGGTGAAACCTTGGAAAATGTTAAGGGGTATGTTACACTAAATCAAAAAGCACTATGTATATCCAGTTCATCAAAAAGGAGGATCTGCAATATTTTAAGAACGGCTGAGGGTATCGAGTTGAAACTTTTAGGATAGGTTGAGGGGATGTTTGAAAAGCGGTTGGAGGGCCATCAGCTCCCTCCCATGCTCTTTTAGGTGCCCTTCCTCCAAAAGTATTTTATCAAAATTTTGAAATAGCGATTTTGTTCAAAATAGTCAAAAGCTCAAATAACTAAGCCTATGGGGATGACATACCTCCCCCGCTCCCTAAGCTTTGTGAGACGGATGCTGAACACAATAATACACACTTTGGGTGTACTTATTGTCAGAAGGATGTATCATAAATATCTAAGGAACCGCTGAGGGTGTTAAGTTGAAAATTTCAGGGGATGTTGAAGAGCTATCAGAGGGTAACCAGTCTTCCTTGGGCCCTTGCCTGTTTTAGATGCTCCCTCTCCTCATTAGGCCTACTGATCAAAATTTTGAAAAAGCAATTTTGTTCAAAACAGTCAAAAGGTTTAGTAACTATGCCTCCGGGGACGCAATGCCCCCCACAGCCCCTAGGGTAAGGATTGTAAATTATGCAATTTTGCCCTTTTTTACATGCAGGATTTATCATTAGGAAAAAGGACGAATTTTTTATTCTAGGTGTGTTTGAAAAGCCTAAGGGTGTTAAGGTGAAACTTCGAGGAATATTGAGGGGCATGTTAAACTAAATCTAAAGATGCTATGTGGATCCTGTTTATCAAAAATCTGTATATGCAATATCACAAGAATAGCTGAGTGTATTAAGCTTAAACTTTCAGGGCATGTTGACGAAGATGCTAAAAAGTGGTAGGAAGGCAACCAGTCCCCCCACCCATTCCCTTCTTAGCTACCCTCCCTCCAAAGATTTCTGATCAAAATTTGGAACAACCATCTTGTAAAAAAACAAGTCGAAAAGTCAAATAACTATACATCAGTGGATGACTGAGCCTCCAAAAATACTCCTACTACTACTAACCACTCACCTCAGCATCAACCCGTCTGACGCGAACACAGCTGCGCACGCTCCTCTATCCCAATCTATTCAAAGTCTCCCTCTGTTCACCCTCCCAGGAAGTTCTCATTTGCCTTAAATATTTCTTTACGACATCCTCTCACCCCAATCGCGGATGACCTGCTTTCCATTTAGTCCTTGTGGTTGGCCGAAAAGGACAATCTTTGGCAATCTGTCATCGTGCATCCGCAGAACGTGCCCTAGCCATCTCAATTTAGCCCTAGAAAGCGGGATTGAACCACACTTTTCGAACAGCCTGCTGTTTAAAATATGGTCAGTCAGTCGGTTACCAAAAACCGTGGGCAATTTTACTGGAAAACATCTAGCAAATCTTCCCCCTTTTTTGGGGTGCCCATGCTTCAGAACCATATTTGACCACTGCCATCAAATATTCAGTTTAATTTTATAAGTTCTTTCCAAGGATTGTTCAAGACATATAGCTTTCAATAAAACGCAAATCGTCCAAATGTTAACTTCTATTTCATGAATGTAAGTAGCCTTTTTGACCTATATTTCTGAAAATTGGTACGCCTGAAAAAAAAAATTGTTGTTATTAAATCCAAATGAATAGGAAAGCCTAGGAAGTAGGCCAAAGTTCCTAGTCGGTATAGCTATGTGAATGAATTTGGATTTGCTCCTCCTGTTCCGTTTTTTTTTCCCTTCCTTTCTTGAAAAAAAGGTTATAAGGTTGCTATGTTTGACACAGCATTCGCACGGGATTCTGACTAATGGACAATTCTTCTGGGCTTGTATGTTTTGACGGGCGTCTTCGGGCTGAAAAACCTCTTCCTAGCTAATTTATCTATTATGGGCTGCCTTCCCGTAGTAGCATAATATTTGTAGGCATGAATATATAACGAGTCAGAGGTAATAGGCTTGAGATTTTCTGTGTAGGATTTCGACTCTTGTTGATAGAAGAGCATCGCCAAGTGCTGAAAACCATCTTGTAACCAAGATGGGCCTAAGATTGCACAAAGCCTCCATTCATGGAGGTCCCAGGGACTTCTTGCTGTCCAGTTCTAAGCTGGCTTAAGCGCTTCGGTTAGACTTGAGAAGATATGTGATCCCCCTCCTGCACTGGTATCCGGGATCATTGCTTTTCTTGAGGCGAAAATATTTTTAATGATTTAAAGAACATGAAAATTGGGACTTGGAATGTTACGACGTCAAAAATGACCATCGTATCGAAATTTTGACTGACGAATTCAGACGATTCGAACTGGACTTATTAGGATTTTCAGAAACTCATATCCCAAGGGTAGGAAGCATGAAATTAGGTGATATAGAATTTGTTTACTCAGGCAGGAAGGATTGGGTACATAGACAGGGAGTAGAGGTCATGATGAATAAGGAAGCTGCTAAGTCTTGTATAGGCTGGGAAGGT
The DNA here is from genome assembly GCA_027921565.1 of Artemia sinica. Lineage (NCBI taxonomy): Eukaryota > Metazoa > Arthropoda > Branchiopoda > Anostraca > Artemiidae > Artemia > Artemia sinica. Next base: position 28,373,084 of record CM051265.1, on the reverse strand, counting down.
ATTAAAAATAGAATAATAATTTCTCATTTTGTGACTAAAAAGTTCAGGGTATCAGTTATAGTAGTATATGCCCCCTGTAGAACCAGCTGACGGAGATACTAGTGACTCAGATGAATTTTACTTACAGTTACAGGAGCAACTAGACAGGGTCCCAGGTAGAAATATGATGTTTTTACTAGGAGATTTTAACGCCCAGGTCGGTAGAAATAGGGATAGATGGTATCCTAGCCTAGTTAAATTTGGCGTAGGAAAAGAAAACAGTAATGGATACAGACTTTTGCAATTTTGTAGGTATAACAATCTAGTTATAACCAATACGGTGTTTGGTCATAAGCTCATAAGTTAACATGGTATTTCGCGTGATGGTAAGACAGCAAACCTTATTGATTATGTTATAGTAAACCGAAGAATGGCAGGATCAATACAAGATACTAGGGTATATAGGAGTGCTGTTATTGATGTTAAAAGTAAAGGTCACCATCTAGTAGTGTCAAGGGTTAATTTAAAGCTGAAATATCGGAAGGGTAACTACCTCCCGGGAAGTTATGATGTTGGTCGACTATAGGATGAGAATTTGAGAGAAACTTTCCAGGAACAGTTGAATTCTAAACTTGAGAGTTTAAAATTTGATAATGTGGAAGATGGTTGGAATAATTTTAGAAAAATAATTTGTGAAGTTGCTGAAGGTATCTTAGGGAAGAAAGCTAGAACTGCAGCTAAGAATATTAGTGAAAAAGATTTATGCTTAATAGAAAGGAGAAAGGACTTGTACAAGAGTTATCTGAGTGATAGATCATATGAAGACAAAAGGAATGTAAAGAAATTGGAGAAAGCATTAAAATATGAACTAAGGAGGTGTGAAGTGGAGGCCATGGATAAAATTGCCGAGGATCTGGAAGATGCAGCTAGACGGCATAATAGTAAAATATTGTACTGGCGTGTTAATAAATTGAGAGGGAGTAGTCAATCCCGACTTGGCCCAGTTAAAGATAGGAACGAGGCCGCAATTAGCGATAAGGAAAGAACTAAAGAGAGATGTGCCGAACATTTTGAGAATTTGGTTAACCGAGATAGAGTTGCAGGAAAAGATATAGAGGAAAATGAAAAAGTTTGTGATACCTTGGGTGTGAAGGAAGATTTGTTTTGTGAGGAAGAATTTGCGACAGTACTAAAAGGATTAAAAAATAACAAGGCTCCAGGTGCTGATAGGGTGGTAAATGAGTTTCTTAAATATGGTGGCTCTGAGGTTAGAAATAAGTTACTGAAGATTATGAATATGATTTATGAAAAAAGGGAAAGTACCTAACGATTTTAGGAAAACCTTAATTAAGCAACTTTATAAGAAAGGTGATAAAATTGAGTGTGGTAATTATCGAGGCATTAGTCTGGTCTCTGTAATAAGTAAATTACTTAGTAATATGATACTTTTTAGACTGAGATATGCCGTAGACAAAGTTTTAAGAGAAGAACAGTGCGGTTTTAGAAAAGGTAGAGGATGTGTCGACCAAATTTTCACTCTTAGGCTAATAATTGAGAAGTGCCTGAGTTGTCAGACACCTTTGGTCCTCAGTTTTATAGATTATGAGCAAGCGTTCGATTTTGTTGATAGAAGAGCTTTAGTAAAGGTTTTATCCTTGTATGGTATACCAGACAAATACATTAAAGTGATTAGTGCTATGTACGAGAATAACACTGCTGCGGTTAAGGTAGGAAATGAGGTTAGCAGCTGGTTTTGTATTAAATCAGGAGTTAAGCAGGGTTGTGTTCTATCCCCCTTTATATGGATTATTTTGATGGACTTTGTCTTAAGTAGCACAGGAAAGGCAATGGGAGACCACGGAGTCAAATGGGGAGGAAAAAGTCTCCTGGACTTAGATTATGCTGAACTAATGAAGTTTTTGAGGTTTTGTGAGTTGAGGGTGCTAGAATAGGTTTGAAAGTTAATGTTAAGAAGACTAAGTCGCTAAGGCTAGGAATAAGTGAAGATGAAAAGGTGACGTTGAGTAATGAAAAGATTGATCAGGTGGGCAGCTTCACTTACCTTGGTAGTAATATTAGTAAAGATGGCAGGGAGCAGTAAAGTGTTAAAAGTAGAAAGTAGAATAGCCAAGGCTCGGGGTGTTTTTCACAGTTAAAAAAGGTTTGGAAGAATAGGAAGATAAGCCTGTAAGCCAAGATTAGAATATTAGAAGCTACAGTGATGACAGTGGTGAAATATGACTCTGAAGTATGGGCGCTGAGAAAAGCGGATGAAGATTTGCTAGATGTTTTCCAGAGAAATTGCTTAAGGATTGTTCTGGGTACCCAGCTGACTGACTGTATTTCAAACAATAGGCTATACGGAAAATGTGGTTCTATACCGCTCTCTAGACTATAATGAAAGAAAGGTTGAGGTGGCTAGGGCACGTTGTGCGGATGAAGGATGACAGACTGCCGAAGATTGTTCTTTTCGGCCAACCGTCTAGGGCTAAACGGAAAGCAGGTCGTCCTCGTCTGGGATGGGAGGACGTCATGAAGAAAGATTTAAAGGAAATGGGAACTTCGTGGGCGGGTGTAAAAAAGGAGGTTTTGAATAGATTGGGATGGAGGAGGAACGTGCGTAGCTGGGATGGCCTCAGGCGGCTTGGTGCTGGGGTGAGTTTTTAGTAGTAGTAGTAGTATTGATTGAACCATATATGTGCCTACATATGATTTTTAATTGTGGTCTGGCTGTGGTTCAATTTGTTTGGTCGTATTGATGTTCTACCCATGATGTTTTGTTGGTGGATTTATTTAATGGATTTTAAGTTTTCTTCTGACATTTCAAGTTGTATTTTCTCTTCTTTCCTTTTTTCTGCTTATGCCTGTGCATCTTTAGAGTTCTCTTGCTGCTAGACAAGTGATACTATCTAGTATATATTGTTTTATATACATTACAATTGGTACCAAATACATTAATTATAACTTGACACAAATCTCTAATATTAACACTAGTGCTCTGGCCAATTTTAATACTTCTCATTTCCTATTAGCTAGACATACAAAAGTGGTTGAGACAATTTTAGGTAAGGAGGTCTAAGGGTTGATCCTGAATTGTATGTTTGACTCCCACCGAACTTATTCATAAAATTTTCATTTTTCTGTTTATATATAAAAAGGACTGATATTGCCTTTTTTGGGTCCAGTCCTATAAAAAAAAATCAGTCCTAATAAAAAAAAAAAAAAATATTATCAGTCCTATGAAAAAAAAAAAAAAACACGTAAAAATGTATGTCCGTCAAAGGCTAAAATTATTCTATGAGCATAAAATCTAGTTTTACATCCAAGAATTAAACCCTCGGTACTAAATCATTGAAAAAATGACTTGTTCTTTTGTAATTTTTACAAGCAGTGAATCCAATTGAAGTTGCTATGTACACGTTCATCACTGTGTACATCATGTACAGATAGTTAACTGGCTATAGAACATGTGTTAAAACTCAGTACTTGAATGTCAAGGGTAATGTACTTCTTCAGATATTTGGGTTTTTCACGTTATTATAATAAAGAAGGCGGTGCGTACCACATAGAAAAAACTTTTGAGATTGATTCCAGCAAGATTAATGGGACTGAAGATTAAATCTCAAAGCTTTTTACCATCATGAGCATTTGAACAACGTTTGAAATACGATTCATACTTTATCGTAAAAAAGTAAAAAAATTCATTTTCTCTGATGAAAGAGTGATTCTCGTTTTTAAAATAAAAATTTGCCTTTGTTAACATGTCTTTGGTCATGCAAGATGCACAACCAGTAATGATGGTGGGAAGAAGCAAGGCTAAGATAAATTCGTCGAGATGACAGTGCTTAACGGACAGGGTCATTGAGGTAATAATTGTTTTAACGTGACTGATTGTAGTTAAATTATTTGCAAAGATGAGATAACGAATTGGCCTAAAGTCTAAAAGCTCCTAGAATAGGAAATTTATAAATATTACCACTTAAAATGTGGATGATAATCCTTACAACTTGCCGTCCCACTCATTTAATTCAGTTAGACATCCGCATTGATCAAGAAAAGATTCAAAACTTCCTTTGTCATAATGCTAAAATTAGAGTAGCTGACTTGACCCTCTTTTGTAGCCACTAGAACTGAAAAAATATGCAGAAAGAAAGATTTTCAGGTGTGTTCATGTGATTTTTGTGCGATGGAAACACTCAATGTGCTGTACCGGCTAAGTGTTGTCAATTTTCTGCATCAGCTTATTCCAGTAGTCTAGAATCACCGCCTTGTTCCCCAAAAGATATAAAGTAGTTTTGGAAGTTCTTGAAATGGAAAGAGCCGACTTGCAAACTGTTATTATGTGACAAAATTAATCTAAAACATAAAAGGAAGAAAACAAATCCAGTTTATGCTGCGGAATAAAAAAATTATAATGCTGAAATTTGAAAATACTATTTTTCAAATGTACATAGCGATCGTTGAAATTTGTGATTTAGTTCATTCACTACTCCTGGTTATTTGTCTAGATATATATGTAATATACCTGTATATTTTACATGTAGATGGGTGACGAAAAATTGTACTTTTTCATAATGATCAAGGACAGCTTGGAACTTAAGGTTATAGATTAGGCGATGTAACCTGGGAAAGAAATAGCTCATCAGCCTGTACAAATATTGACAGATTATGCAAAATACTTGACCTTTATAGGGAAGAATTAATTACAGTGTAAAAAATATCTTAATTTACCCTAACGTATATTTTAAATGCAACGAAAGCCAAAAACGTGGCAGTATAGGGCACAGACAAAATGTAGGTAATATGTCATATACTCTTTGTCTGTGGTATAGTGCCTAACAAAATCTCAAATAGTAGACTTTCAAAGAATTTATATAATAGTTATTTTTATAACAATTAATAATAATTATTATTATTGATCAGAACGAAATTGGAATTTGGGATGTGTGTTGCTAATCCAGTAAATAAGGGTGATATCTCAATTCTAGAATCAGTGCAGTGACGTGCAACTAAATTCATAAAGGGATTTCAGCATCTTACATATCCTATCCGATTACATAAGCTGAAACTACCGTCTCTCACATATTGACGTAGGCGAGGAGATGTAATAATGACACACAAGTTAGTACGTGACCGGAATGTGATCCCCAACCTCTTCCAGATAATCAGTTCACCAAGTACCAGATGCCTCCCCTTGATGCGTTATCGAAAACTTGCTAACACCAGGCTACGAAACAGATTCTATTCTAACCGCGTAGTCAGCCTACGGAACTCCTTTTGCCAGAATCCTATTATGTCACCCAGTGCTGAAGCCTTGAAGTCTGCAGTTGCCAAAGACTGGTGTAAGAAACCTTGGATCACAATATGGGATTCACCTAACGAGTTGAATTATCATCATTAGTGACTGGCATTTACAGGACTTGTCCTTATCGATAGCAAGTGCGATTTAAGGTAATTTAAGGTGATATTTTATATCTCCATATAGACAGCGAAGGATTTTTTTTACTCTAGCGCTAATTTCCGCTCAAATAAGCTTCTTCTACTTTTGTGTTCTGTTTTCAAAGAAGAAATAAACGAAAACCTTGAAAAATGAGTAATATTTTCTTTTAAAAATTTTAGTTTTTAACATAAGGAATTTCACTTTCTTGTCAAACTGAATATATTGGTTATACAAAGTCAGATTAATTTAGTGACAATCTTGTCTAGGTAAAGTGATAATAGGCAAGATTGTCCCTCAATCAATCTGACATTGTGTAACCAGTAGGCTATACTCATTTTAACAGGAATGTGAAATTTCTAGGCGTTTGGCTTGATAATAAGTTAAATTGGAATGTTCATATTTATTATCTGACTGGTGCCCTTGAAAAGACAGCCGAATTTTATGCTTGCTGTTGCTGGGCAAAGGTGGGATGCCAACTGAGATGCCCTCAGAAAACTATTCCTGTCCATAATATATGGAAAGACAGATGGTATACCAGTCTATCATTCAGCTTAAAAAAATTACGGTAAAATTCTAATTTAGCTACTTTTGACTATCTTGGAAAGGGGTTAGGTTAAGAAAATGAAACTTTCAGGGATGGGTCTACAGGCTAAAGTATGTCCTGGGAAGATATTTTGAAGTACCCACTTCCACTCCTTCTCTCTCTAGAGGGTCCTGACCTTTGATGACCTTTAAAAATATGTGAGTTATAGAAGTGAAACCTTGCAAAATAGATCTTCTGCTTAAATGAAGCACAACAAAATTGTTTTCAGCTTCACAACTTTGCTCAATTCCAATTTATAAGGTTTTAAAGATATGCAAATACATTTCCTAAATTTTGGAAATAAACTATTTAGCCTATATGTCTTAAAATTCTGCTCAAGTAACTGAAATTGCATTTTCAGAGCTAAAGCCAGAGAAAAAGAAACTGATAACTGAAAATTAAGGTAAAATGTTGTTTTGTCAAAATTTCAATGGGTATAGACCTGTCATGTAGGCAAATTTCATGACCCTCTAGAGGGAGAAGGAGTGGAGGTAGGTACTTGAAAATACCTTCCCAGGACATACTTTAGCCTGTAGACCCATCCCTGAAAGTCTTATTTTCCTAACCTAACCCCTTCCCAAGATAGCCAAAAGTAGCTAAAGTAGAATTTTACCAAAATTACATTCAAGGCTAATTAGGCTACTGGTGCACTAGGCTCTAAAGCACACCTACTGCAGCATTGAGTATAGGCCTAGATAAGCCCATTCACATAAGAAAACAATTCTTACTTCATAATATACAGAATAATCATAGTTAATACACTTTGCAGTAGGCCTAGGAGAACATTTGTCTTCACTTCTTTCATTGTTTTATACTTTTTCTACCACATTTGTAAATTTTTTGTATCTATTTTCAGACAGAAAGATTTTTATGCCTGGCCAAACCTAATTTCTCACTATTCTTCTTTTAACATGTGATATGAGAAATAATTAGATGACACTGATGGTGTTTAATTTATATTTGATAACAGAGAAAATGCTTATCAAATACATGCTTATTTTATTCTACATATATGAAATAGGGTAAGACACCCAGTAGTCGGCCACTTGCCTATTCTCAGACAGAATGTAACTAACAGGGAACCTGTTAGTTACACAGTTAGATATACAAGTTTTCCTGTTATTTTATATTTAAATTTCACTTCAATTGCTAATGGAAAGGCAGTGTGATCTAAGAAATTATAACAAAGAAGATGAAAACAGTATTTTCCCTACATAACCTGTTAGTTAACTAACAGGGAAACCAGCTATGTATAAAAACTTTCTAAGCACATTAGCCTAGAGGCAGGAGGGAAAATACTGTTTTCATCTTCTTTGTTATAATTTCTTAGATCACACTGCCTTTCCATTAGCAATTGAAGTGAAATTTAAATGTACAATAACAGGGAAAACTTGTATATCTAACTGTGTAACTAACAGGTTCCCTGTTAGTTACATTCTGTCCCAGAATAGGCAAGTGGCCGACTACTGGGTGTCTTACCCTAAGAATTGTTTTCTTAACATGTTTCCTTATGTGAAGGGACTTATATAGACTTACACCCAGTATTGTTCAAAGAGGTTAATATCCCTTCTTTGGAGAAATAGTTCTTGAAACTATCCTCAAATTACTTTATGAAAGTTAACACCAATCAAAACCACCATGTTTTCAATGAGTGTTTAAAAATTGCACATTTTCCTGTGAAAATTGGAAGTCTTATATTAGCCCTAGCTATTATCAAGTTGACTTCCTTGCTGGAAGGTATTGGTTTTCCTGAAAATCTAATTTTTTCTTGCCAGATTCAGACATCTACTAACCCACCAGATAACATAGATAATGTCATAGATTTAAAATATCCCTGGCATAGACTGCCCTAAGACTAAGATAAATACTCAAATCCTTTTTCAACTAACATTAGCTAAAATGGCAGAATTTGCAATTGGAAAAAATATATTTACTGATGGATCAGTTTCCACAGATAGAAAGGCATCCATAGGCAATTTTTTGGATAGAATAATACAACAGTGGGAATTAGAGTTTCATATAGAATCTCTATTTTCCATTTGGAATGTCTTGCTCTTTAAAAAGTACTGGATGCTGTGCTGAGGCTAGATTAGGTGCTTTTGTCATTGTCTCTGGTTCTAAAAAGTCTTCTTTCTAATCTGAAAAAGAAGAATTGAAACTGCTCATGTCTTCCTTCTCCAGGTCATTTAAAGCAAACCACTTGTGTTGTGAACTAAGATCACATTTTTTTTTCTTCTACACTGTTTCCAATTCAACAGAAAGACATTCAAATTTAGAGTGCTATATCTCCTTGACAAATGGGATTTTTGACAAATGCTAAGGTTGTTCTGCTATTTTTAAATTCCTGAAACCTGCTGACAAATGCTTCCCTCATATTTGAAATTATTGTTTTAAAATGGTGTTTAACAATAGAGGAAACATTTTATTGGCAATGCTTCAGCAAGCTTGGAAAGCAAAATAATGTTTCCCTTTCAATATGATGAGCAAAAATGGATATTTTTTTTTTGAAGTATGTTATTGCTTCTCCTAACAACAAAAAAAATTAAGTTTTCTTTCCCTTGTAGTTTATGATTAAGCTGATTCAGGTGAGATGTAATGTCTACCATGATTTCTGGATCAAGGTGTTCATGATTTTGCTGGCATGTATCCCCATAAATCTGATCCACCCAAATAGGAAAATTGCAAAACACAATTTTGTCCATGACATAAATGTTTTTGATCTACTACTTGTCTTCCATCAGTCTGGATATTGAACACCCTTCTCAAGGAGAAATGCATTAATTTCTGGAAGAAGGGATGCAAAACGTTTTGAAATGTCCTCTCTTGATAACTAACATACCTTATTATGGAGAAGCAGCTGATGATCAGTGTACTCACTCTATTTTAAACATAAAATCTTTGATTTAGTAGTGATTAGGAATTTAGCTAAAATAGAGTTGATAATTGTAGCCTAATCACCAATTCCATAAATTTACAAATTTCTTCTGGGAATGTTTGCACACAAAGTGTTTCTTGATGAATGGTAAACACAAATATCTTGTGATTATTTTTTTCTTTCAAAAATATAGTAACAAACGCTTTTTTGTATGCTGGTTATACTTTTGGCCCCATCTGTTGAAATCAGCACAATTTTTTCATGGGAAATATAATGTTTATCCATACACTCAATTGTAGCACTTGTGATATCTTCTCACATGTCTGATGTTTCAAGTGGTAATAACCATAAAAGTTCTCCTTTGGGACCTGAATGAAACATAAATCTTACAAAATATGAAACTTGTGCTGTATCATTTATGTCACAAGACTTGTCAACTGCTATTGATAAAGCTGAAGCTAATTTCAGAGCTACCATATGCTGTGTTTTTATATTCAAACAAATTCTAATTGTTCTATCTTTAATGGTTTTGGAAAACTCTTTAGTTCTTTCATTTTCAGAATATCTGCTTTGTTCTTAAAATTTTTTCATTTAAACAAAAAAAAAAGTTATACATATTCCTGATTATAGAAGAATTTTAATTTATCAAAATAAGATGCAATTTTTTTTTAATGAAAATATTTTTGTGCCTTCCATGGATATTTGTGCCAGAGCCACACTTAAGGGACCAAAGAGCCACATGTGGCTCTGGAGCCATGCTTTGCCAGCCACTTTCCTAGGCTTTTCAACTTAAAAATAATTTGGGCTCCTTCTCACATAATGATTAAGGGCAACAAAATTGCTGACAGTGTTGCAATGCCGGGAACTTCCCGACCCCCCCCCCCCCCGACCCCCCCCCGACCCCCACACCCCCCCCCCCCCCCCCCCACCCCCCCCCCGACCCACCACCCCCCCCCCACCCCCCCCCGGGCCCACGCCCCCCCCCCCCCCACCCCCCGCACCACACCCGAGTTGGGACCCGACCCCACCCCCCCCCACCCCCCCCCCCGACCCCGCCCCCCCCAATACTGCCCCCCCCCCCCCCACCCTCCCGACTTTATCTCAACCTCTACATAATGACAGTCTTTTCACCACCTAATTTCTTGCAAGGTTGTTTTCACAGTAAATGAAACCACGAAGATAATAACTTCTGCTTCAATTTTTTTTAAGAAGTAATATAACCCATATTGCAGCTAAAAATATATGTTTTCCTTTGCTGGCATTGTATCCCCCATAATCTGATCCACCCAAATAGGAAAATTGCAAACACAATTTTTGCTGTGTGAGAACTGGGCATGTAATGACTAGATCTTGCCAAGCTTTGTACTATCTTTCAGGTAGTAAGTCATGCTTGTTTTATAGCTGTATAAATATTGATGAAACAATTGAACACATCCTTTGCATCCACCACTAGAATGTTCTCATTTCACAATTGAGAGCAATATCCTATTCAGAAAAATTGATTCATTAGGTCTGAAGACATTCACCCCCTAATTTTAGGTTATAGTTGTGTCAGTAAAGATAAAGAAATAGATATATTAGAGGCATTGGGAGTTTTCTTCTCTTCAACAAATATTTTCAATTGGTTATAGTTTTTATTTTACTAATAGTTTTTTTTTTGCCTTTTACCAGTGACAAGAGGAGGGAAGAGAAAAAAAAAAAGATTTGACATTCAATAAGTGTATAATTATATAAATATTAATTTGGTGATGGAGAGAGCAAAAGCCAAGCTTATTTTCTCTACAACAACAACAACAGTTCTTAACACAGAGGGCAAAAGCCAAGCCTATTTTCTCTACAACTACAGTTTTTGTCTGTGGGCCCTTTTTTACTAGGCAGAACTCCTGCTCACCTCTCATCTGCTTGAAAAGAACCATTTGTTCAATAAAAGGTTAACCATTTGTTTAACAAAAACCATTTGTTAACTTCTACTGGATGGAAGTAAAATCTGTGACCCAGGGGAGATTGTCAATACATTAAATAAACAGTTCATCTTGGCATTTACAGTCCCTGATAATACTCCAATTTCAGATCCCCAAAGGTATGAAATTTTAAATGTCTTAGCACCCATTAATACAACCAAATCTGATGTAGAAACCCAATTGAAGAAGATTAACCCAAATAAATCTACAGGACCACATGGAATACCCCCCCCCCCCCCCAGCTACTACATGAGATATATGCAGTGTATCTTATCAACACATACAAGTATGTATCAAAACTAATGGATGAGGGATCTCCTGTTGACATGTTATTACTGGATCTAGCCAAAGCATTTGATAAAGTTTGCCACAGGAGATTAAACTCTAAACTCTGTGCAATGGGCATCCTTAGATGATGTTGTCAACTGGATAATGCAATTTCATACCAATACAAAGCAGGTGGTAAGGGTGTTTGGAGGCAACAGATCAACCTTCTTCTTGGAATCAGAAGATGTAAAAAGTGGAGTACCCCAAGGAACAGTTTTGGGTCCAACTTTATTTAAAATTTATATCAACAACACACCTTCAATCATAGAGAATAAAATTTTACTGTACACAAATGATTCCAAAATAATTGGTCCTGTTCATGACCCTCAAAGTGCCAGATCCATCTTGGTTGATCTTGATGCATTGTCAAAGTGGACAAAATCCTGGTAGCTTGAATTTGATATCCAGAAATACAGAGTCATTCATTTTGGAGTAAATGACTCTTTGTGCCAGTATTTTTTTGGAATCCAATGATAGTTCAAAACAGCCATTCATATGTAGTCATTACCTGAAATCACATTGTCCAGCAAAATAAGGAAACAATCCTGTAGAGTTGCTGGTCAGTGATGATGGGGAGCCATTGGTTTGGCAGCGTCCCACTCCTTTCCATGGTTTGGTGGACCAATTCTTGTCAACGGCGATCTTGAATGCACTTACAGAAGGAGCAGTGACAGCTGCATTAGGAAGACTGTTCCAGGGGACCACTACTCTATTGGAGAACTAGTGGTTGCAGAGTCTGCTGTGAGCTCTCTTCTGGAGCAGCTTCTTACTATGCCCTCTTGTCCTGGATGATTTGTCAAGGGGAAAAAGATCTGGGAGTCTTGGTTTATGATAAGCTCAAGTTTAATTTTCATGCACAGTCTGTAGTAGCCAGAGCCAACCAAACTCTTTGCTTAATAAAAAGAACATTCTGCAGTAGATCCCTAGCTGTGATCACCAAGCTCTTAAAGGACCTGATCAGACCAAAATTGGAATTTGGGATATGTTTTGCTAATCCAATAAATCAGAATATCTCAATTCTAGAATCAGTGCAGGAATATGCAACTAAATGCATAAAGGAATTTCAACATCTTACATATTCTACCTGATTAAATAAGTTCAAACTACCTGGAGTGGAGTGTGATCCTCAACCTGTTCCAGATAGTCAGTTCACCAAATACCAGAGCCCACCCCTTGAAGCTTTATTGAAAGCATCCTAACACCTGGCTGCACAACAAATTCTGTTCTAACCATGTAGTCAGTTTATGGAACCCCCTTAGCCAGAATGCTATTATATTGCCCTGTGTTGAAGCCTTTAAGTCTGCAGTTGACAAAGACCAGTGCAAGAATCCTTGGCTTACAATATGAGATGCACCCAACAAGTTGAATTATCATCATCAGTGACTGGTGTTCACAGAACATGTCCTTATTGCTGGCAAGTGTGATTTAAGGTAAAAGGTAGATTTCTCCATCCAGTTTTAGTCTCAAGACTGAGTTGGACTAAAGCTCTTCACTAATTTCAATCAAAAATGGATAATGAGCCACCCTGCCAAATTGATTTGCCTGCATCCCTCTCACATCCGTACAAAACTGGGCCCAAAGTTATGCTGGGTAAGGATAACCTAGCCTAGGCCTATAATTTTCTTATTATGTATGCAAGATAGTGGTTATTTGGTGAAGAGAAAATCAAAACTATTTTCTTACTCTAGTAATTCAGACAGAGGGGCACTTGATTGAGGCCTTGACCTACCCAAATAATCACCTAAAATAAGCAGTACATCCAAACACAATCAACCTAAAAGAAAGGATCCATGGACATGCCACATTATAGCTTGTAAATATAAACCATTATAAACTCAAAAGTAAAAACACCTCAAGTCTAATGAGTTATTCCAAAGTGATCACCATCAATCAGGGCTTCTCAGAAAAATACATACTAGCCTAACCTTTATGGGTTTTGCTCCTTTTAAGTCCTTATCCAGGCATAATGGTGCACCTACCATTGGTTGCTCATGGCATCCCCATGGTAGGTGAGGCTTGTGAAATACATGTATATTAAAAAAAATCATCAAAAATTACATACTAAAGGAGGTAAAATTCTAGACAGTCTACTTTTTGCTATCTTGGAAAGTGGTTAGGCTAGGGAAATAAAACTTTCAGGGATGGTTCTACTGACTAAAGTATGCCCTGGGAAGGTATTTTGAAATACCTACCTCCATTAATTCTCCCTCTAGAGTACACTGACCTTTGATGACCTTCAAAAATCCTTGCTTTATAAAAGTGAAACCTTGCAAAATAGATCTTCTACTTAAATGAAGTACAAGGAAACTATTCTCAGCTTTTCAACTTTGCTCAATCCTAATTTATAGGTTTCAAAGATCTACAGACACATTTCCTAAATTCAGCAAATCCCCATTGATAATGCTTAAAATTCTATTATAATAACAAGAATTGCATTGAAAAAACTAAAACCAGAGAAAAAGAAACTGCAAACAAAAAATTATGTTATAATGCTGTTTTGTCAAAATTCCAATGGGTCAGTAGCCTGTCAAGTAGGCAAATTTCTAAGACATAAAAATTGGAACAGGGTTTATGTAGTAGCTTGGCAATACCTTCCCAGAGTATGTTTTGACTTAAACTGACCAAAAGGCAGTAACTGACCAAATACTGCCTTTTAGATCGACTGACCAAAAGGCAGTATGTGCTTGCTGCTAATGCTACTACTGCTACAACTGCTTCCAAGGCTAAGGGTATTAACATGAAAATTTCAGGGACACTGCTGGAAGAGTTGAATTTGCAGATGATTTGGTTATATAGGAAACCACTAAAGATTTGGACCAATTGGCAAAGAAAACTAAGGCCATAGTTTTCACATGAAAATGTCCTCCCCCAGTTATTTGGCTGGATGGTATGCAAATCATGTATGATAATTCACCAAAGCCTTTGGAAGTTATATTAGACCCTAACTTGACCTGGAAGAATCAAGCAGAATCAGCAAAACAATCCTGTGTAAAGAGACTTTTGATCATGAAATGGGTAACAGGCACAAAATGGGCTAGCTCTCCAATTGTGATGCTGGACTTCTACAAGAGGTTTCTATGTTCCAAGATGGAATATGCTCTACAAGTATTTGGATGCTGCTATTTACTTAGGAGCTTAAGGAGGGAGATAGACACATTAGCTCTACAAATAATATTTTTCATGGATATCCCACTTTAAATTATAAGAAATCATGATTCCAAATAATTTAAAGGAAGACACAGAAATTTCAGGAGGGGCAGGATTAAGAAAACGGAAGGGATTTAAGGAAACATATTGACATTATCATGGATTTAGAGGGGTTTACTCTTGTGTATAGATCCAAAACATCATCTGTAATATCATTGAAGATGTTCATAGGGCTGCTTATTAAATTTCTGGAACAGGTTTTCTACAACTGTTAGGTCATTGACAAATTTTCATCTGTCAGGAAATTCCTTAGCAAGGCTGTTGATCATAGACTTTGATCATTGATCATTGTCTTTTGTCTTCTTCAAGGCACTTGTGGTTAATAATGTTTACATTCAAATTGTCTGATAATTTAACATTCTAACTTAGGGAAGGAAGATATTAGCTACTTTTGTGTTTGTTTTGAATGAGAACAGGAAACATTTTGGTGGAAGATCATATATTTTAGGTTTTTTAATGCAATCTAGGGCTAAGTCCCCCTCACCCTCTAATTAGTCCAAGAAAAATTGTTTAAATTTTTCTTAGTGGGGTAAGAGTAAATACTTCCACTACAGAAGTATCCCTATAAAACTCAGGAGAACCTTAATTAATGCTCCACTTTTGATTGTCTTGGCCAGCTCAACCAATTGAGTGTCAGCTGCTGTCTCTTGTTTGAGCTTTTTAAGTCTGTCATTGCTGATTGGTTGGATTGACATAACAGAACGCACATATTTATTTTATATATTTATTAACTGAAAACCCGTCTACAAAAACTTGAAAAGGACGGAGCAAAATATAAGAAAAAAAAACGAAAAAAAAACAACAATAGTATGAGACAAATATCAACAAAACCAATAAGATCAAATAAGAATGTCAATTATAAACAAATCAAGGATAAAATAGGAACAAAATCAAACAAAGCAAATTCGCACATACAACATCAACATATTCATATATAATTATATATAAAAAAAAGAATAAGAAAAAACAAAAATCAACAACAGACAAAATTATTGCACTAGAAGTGGGCCTAGCTCATGACCAGCTACTTTTCTATTATGTCTTCCAATAACTCGAGAGATAGCTTTTTCTGGGTCTGCAATTTTGTATATTTTAACTATAGATGAATTTCTGTCCCAAGGTGGTAGATGTATTAAATATTTTACAAAACGGAAAGACAGCAAGCGGATTTTTGACTTGTCGGATTTTTAAATATTTTCCAAAATGGGATGATATACAATATATGGGGGAGGGCTACTGCATTGAACAGGCTAGCTAAGAGATGACGATTGAAGCAGAAACTTGCAAGTGACAATAGAGGCGTAAGATGCTGAAATTTGACAGTTAAGATGCTCAATGAGAAGAGATCTAGTGTGATGTAAAGAGGACCCGATAGGGAGGCCTAAGTATACTATATGATCAGCAGGCTGAACTGTTGAGCTCCCAAGTGCTATTGAAGGGGGAGTAGGACCGTTCCAGTTGAAAAGAACTATTTCGGAATTTGCCAAATTGAACTGAAGTCCAACCTTGATGTATTCATCTTGAAGGATAGCAAGAATTTCACTGATTCGTGGTAGGGTACAACTGAGATTCAGAATATCATCTGCATAGCACACAAACAACAGATTAGTAGATGCCAAAATTAAAGAGCAGGGGCATTGGTCTTGAGCCTCAAGGACGTAATTATTGAAGAAATTGGGGGACGAAACTGCACCTTGTCGAGCTCCCTTTAAGACTGGTATGAGCCTTTTCTTAGGAATTGGAGGCAAATTTTTATCTGGGGGAAGTTTCAGTTGAATGGATAAACATGTATACATATCCCTAAGTGTACGAATTATATCCAGGTTCAGTCCATGCCTACCAGCTTTAAGAAGCATTGCAGGGTGAATGAATGAGTCAAATGCACGTCTTATGTCATGGCCAGCAAGAACTAGACTTTCTCCTGCAGAATCAACATCAATAAGAGCGTTTGCTACTACAGTGAGAGCATCAGCATAGCCAGTTCCTTGTTTGAAGCCAAATTGGTGTGGGGGTGTATAACAAGTTACTTCGAGTTTGTCCCTAAAGAGAAGCTCAAAGACCTTACAAAGAGAGGTTGCAACGGTGATGGGCTGAAACGAGGTACACTGGGGTACTGCTTTTCCCTTCTTAGGGATTGGAGTAAGGTCACCAATACAGAATGTTGAGGGCACGGCATATTGAGTGAATATCATCTGCATTAGCAGTGTGAGGTGTTGGGTTGAAAGAGGGCTTCTGTTCTTTAGATGCATAGCTCCCACACAACCAAAGCTGCTGGAAGGTTTCCACTTTAAGTTTTGGGTTTCTTTTTCTATTGCTTGAGTTGTCACGGTGTAATTTGTTTTTGGCAAAGAAGCTAAGAAGGCATCTAAATCTTTATCATACTGATCCTGAAGATGGGGATCAGGAAATGGAAATTCCGATTCAAAGTGAGCATACCATTCATCATCAGGAATATCAGAGGGATGCACAGAGGGGGCGTGGGTTACGTGACTGGGAAACCAATTTGAAGAGTAGTGTATGGTCATGTCTGGCTCTAGCAGAGTTCCAATCGACAAGCATCTTCCGATGAAAAGCAAGAGCCTTCAAGAATAGTCTTTTCGTACTGAGGCGTAGATCATTCACGATACCAGATCGCGGTTACCTTTGCGATTTCTTCTGAAAGGAACTCCTTGGCTCTCGGCAAAACGAAGGGCATGGCAAATCTCAGCAGAATACATGTCCAGACTAAGGCGTGTTTCTTTTTTTGATAAATTATCTGATATCTGTAGAAGATGAAACAGGTACTCGAATTTTATTTAGGATAAAATCTGAAGAAGACTTGAAAAGTTCACTATAAATTTTCGACCAGTGACGCGAAAGTGGAGGTGTTCGAGGATTAGTTTGGTGTGTATGCTGGGGTGGTGTGTGATTAATAATGGAAGATGAAATAGGAAAATGGTCCCAATAGCTGGTATTCACTCAAAACAGAAACTTGTTCCATCTCGAGGTTGCAAGATATTGTGATGTGATCCAGATTAGATGTATGAGATGAAGTATGAATGTAAGTAAAATCGGAATCTTTTGAACCACTTTAACCCTGATCACCAAAATATACCCCTAATGAGGATTGTTCGCGGCGATTCTTGGGTATCCCTTTCCGTTAAATTACAATTAAAATCTCCAGCTACTACACACAACAGCCCTAAACGCTTAACTTTATCAAGACACGAACCTAATTTCTCACACAATATAGCAAAACGACGCTCAGATTCATCACAACAATAATCAGTAGGTAAATAAACGTTAATAAATACACCCCCTTCAACTCGGACAGCCAAGAAGTGATCACTTGTTTCAAAGAGGCTAGAGCAAAGGGAAACACATACAAAAGTCCCAAGGCCCCCTGATGGCCTGCCTCTATTCTTATGCTGTTGAGCAGGTACATAGTAAGGCAAAGACTCCTGCAGCTTAAGTAAATTTACACTATACTTAGTTAGGAAATGTTCTTGTATAAAAATTACATTATAATTTGCATGAAAACCATTATGCACATAAACTCTATTTGCAAAAGAGCCATTGATGTTCCAGGATAGTAACCGAACTGATGAGCTCATGGATTCACTGCCTTGCAATTTTTAGGACTATTAATGTTGTAGCATGTATGCCCAGCAACTTTGCAATCTACACAGAAAGGACTCTTCTTGCAGGGAGAGTCAGAGCTCAACTTGTGGTCACTGGCACCACATTTAGAGCAGATAGCACTGTTTAAACAATTCGCAGCTACGTGGCCTATCACGTGGCAATTAAAACAGCGACAGGGCATGAAAACAAATTCTTAAACTGGTAGTCTCTCATATCCCATTTTCAGAGAGTCCCTTAGAAATTGATCTCGGTCAGCACGAGTTTGGAAATAAACTTTGAACGCACGAGACTTTCCGCATTGTCTAATTTCGCTACACTTTGGGATTAAGTCTTTAAGTGTTGTGTCATTTAAATCCCATGGAACTTGCTTCAGAACGGCAACAAAGAGTGGTTCTTTGACAGAGAGATTCAGACTGGGATCAAAACGTTTTACAGTATTGGCTATTTGATTCGCAGCTTTCTTTGACGAGACGACGAGCTTCCATTCATCTTTTTGATGCCTGAGTTCACATATATCACCACCAGAAGTAGGGCATAGATTGTCTATAAACGCTTTATGCTCAGATGGATCTTTCAGGTCTTTTGGTGGATTTTTCAGAATCACTGCAAATAAAGGCTTGGGGGTCGGGTTTGGTTGGGAGGCTGAGGGGGGAGGGGCACTTGCTGAGGGACGAGTGACGTTCGTAATAAAACCATCAAGTTTTCTGGACAGTTCATTAACTTTTGACACACAACTGTAGAATTGACAGCCTCACCAACAGTTGGAACGTCACCTGGGTTTAAAATCACGAATTTTGGGATACTTTTAATCACGCATTAAAATCACGCATTTTGCTTAGCCTGTGAGACCAGGCTCTTACACATATCAAGAATGTTCTCTTCATCCCTAGCATGAATCACAACTCGCGACGTGACGCTTTACTCTGTGTATAGAATCTTCTTTGCTTGTATAATTTGATCATGATCGAAAAACGCAACAGCTGCCTTCTGAATTGTCTCTTGTTTGACCCCATCAGTCAGAGACCGACTCAGGAAATTCAAGACAGGGCTCAGAGCTTTCCCCGCCATAGCGCACAATTTACCTTGCTATTGCACATAGTCCAAAGCACAATCCGTAAATCATATCCAATCAAGCAGGCAGTGACGTCACAGTGGGTTTATAGCTTTGTAGTCCGAGAAATCGTTTTCAAGGTCACTGAATTAATGAGATTTCAAAATCTTAAAAGATAATCTCACACTGAATCTAGGTCAGGAATTACAATTACTTACATTCCTTATGAAATATACTTAGGTTGTGCAATAAATTTTTCTTTTTGATTTGATCTCTTTTTGCATCATTCCATCCTCTTCAGGGAGATAAATGCGTGACAGGGCATCGGCAACTGGAATCTCTTTGCCTGGGTGGAATGTTATGGTGAAGTTATATGGTTGGATTCTCAGTAGCATCTGCTGGAGTCTTGGTGACGACTTTGATATTGGGCGATTCAGGATCACTTGGAGAGGCTTGTGATCCAATACGATTATGAACTTCTGGCCATAGAGGTACTGGTGGTAGTGTATGCAGCCGAAGAGAATAGCGTATAGTTCCTTTTCTATCTGCAAGTAGTTCTGCTCGGTGGTGTTCAACGAGCGTGATGCAAAGGATATTGACTTGCCATTTTGAATAAGGGTGGCTCCTAGGCCAAACTTCGAAGCGTCAACTTGTAGTTCGATGTTCCCTGCTTTTGGATCAAAAAATGCCAATGAGCTGCAAATGGATTCTTTGATGTTGTTCAGTGATATATCGTGTTGTGGCTCCCACTTGAGCTGTCGCTGTTTTGCCAAGTTACGTAGGGGCTGATTTAGTGATGCTAGATTGGGAATGTACCTTGCTAGGTAGGTCATCATTCCCAGTATGGTCTGTAGTTCATCCTTGGTAGATGGGGCTCTCATTTCTTTGAGTGCACGGACTTTTCGTGGGTCTGGGTGGATACCACCTTTTGATATTATATGTCCAAAGTATGGTATGCTCTCGCACTCAAACACACATTTTCTTAGGTTGAATTTCACAGTTCTTTTGCATGCTCTGATTAGTGCACTGCGAACATTTGCGTCGTGCTCCTCTATGGTTTCCCCAGATATAATGATGTCATCGACTATGACAGAAAAACCTTTGATGCCTTCAAATGCCTCTTCCATGCGGCGTTGAAATTCATCCTGCGCTGAAATCAACCCAAACGGCATGCGTTTGAACATGTATCGCCATATGGAGTGTTAAATGTTGTTAGTTGAGATGATTCGTTGTCAAGGACGAGAGACCGATATCCATGATGGGCGTCCAGCTTGGTGAAAAATTTAGCACCAGAGTGTTTTAGTATTGCTTCATCAAATGTGGGCATTGGGTGGTGGGGTCTTTTGATGGCCTTGTTCAGGTCTTGTGGGTCAGTGCAGACCTGGAGGCTTTTGTCAGGCTTTTCGACCACAACTGCAGTATTTACCCAATCTGTGGGGTAAGTAACCTTTTTGATGACCCCAAGTGCTTCCATCCTGTCTAGTTCCTTCTTGAACCTGTTTCGGATAGATATTGGGATGCGTCTGGCTGGTACAGCCTTAGGTTCGGTTCCTTCTTTGAGTGTTATGTGACATTCACCTTCGAGCTGTCCTATACCTTGGAATACGTCTTTAAATTCCTCTATGAATGGGATTGGTTTTGTCATGGTAAGTATCAGCTTAATTAATTTTAGTTTTTTGCTGGTTTCGAAGCCTAGGATTGGGACGGGGGTGTCTTTCACTATGAAGAAGGGCTGTGTCTCAGTGCATCCGTTGGTGTATGCACAGTTAAGGCTACTAACGCCAAGCGTTGGGATCTTCTGTCCTCCATAATTAGTAAGGATTTGTAGCGTCTTATTGACTTTGGGCCTTGATTTGAGGTTATTAAAAAATGTTTCAGGTATGATGTGGGCCTGTGCACCCGTGTCAATTTTGAAAGTGATACTGATGTGTTCATTGATTGTGAACTTCACATATGGTTGATCATCACCTTTGTCCATGTTTATGGTGTCAATGAAGAGCTCATCATTGCTGTCTGGTTGATGCTCGTTTGTTTGATGTCGTTGATTTACTATGTTCACCACCTTTTTGCTGCTTTTGCATACCTTTGCAAAATGGTTTGGTTTGTCACAGTTACTGCATATTTTTCCTTTGCGGGGCATTAGTGGGAAGGTGAATAATCCCCTCCATAAAAATAGCATTGTCTTACAGATGGGGCATGGTTTGATTTCTTTGCCCTCCTGACAAAATCCACTTCATGCTTTATGTATGTTTCTTGATAAGCTTGGCTGCCACGTGTATCAGGCTGTGACATTGTCCTGAGCTGCATCTGGGTTTCTATATGTGTTCGCACTATAGTAATTGCTTGTGACAGAGTTATATTGGAACCTGCTTGGAGGAGTTTCTCTCTGACTTTTGCTGAAGAGATGCCACATACAAGTCGGTCTCTTACCATTTCATCTCTCATGGCTGTTGTGGAATATGCACATTCACGAACCAAAAGATTCAGATCAGTTATGTATTGATCCACTGGTTCACCATCTCGTTGATCACGTTTATGAAAGAGATATCTTTGAAACACTGTATTGCACTGAGGGAGGAAAATATTCACTGAACTTGTCCATGTATGGTTGAATTTTGTCCTGTTTTTCAGCTGTAATTGTAAAGGTACTAAAAATGTCTCGCCCTTTATCTCCAAGCCAGATCAGCAGGAAGGCGCATTGCACTTTTTCTGTCTTTCCGCTAAGGGGTCCTTGGAACATCAGCTTTGCATGATTCTTAAATCTTGTACATGCCTCTTTAAGGTTATCACCTGTCCAATCCATTGCAGGGTATGGGACGTTGACTTCCATGTTGTTTTAGAGGATCTGACACCATGTAGAAAGTCTCAACGTTTATTCTTTAGACATAGAAACCCAGGTCACTTAGAACAGAAAGGTAAGAATATTACAGAAGGGAATAATTTCTGGATCTAGGGATTAATTTCTGGATCTAGAAAGCTGATGCAAGAAGCTTCACATCATATTTGCAAGGGGATTAAAGTTGCCCTCTTTGAAAGGTCATCATAGAACAATTGGGCTTTGAAATACATCTTTCAAGCTCTCTTTTGAATTGCTTTGATTTTATGCTTGTTTCCCACAGATATATTAGAATACCAAGCATGATATGCACTTTATAATAAAGGATGAAAATAAAGATATTTAAATGGAGAGAAACGTGCACATGTTTAGTACATCTTTTACCCCATTGAGCCTTGCCAAATCAGCTTCCTCTTTAAAAGTCCTTTTTTTTATCTGTCTTTGATGAACTCATTGATACACAAATTTGGTTGCCCCCACCCTGTCTGCCAGCACAGTAAAGCAGAATTGACTCTCCCTTTGTGCAGCCATGATGGAATAAATAAACCTTATTTTTCAGTTTATTTTCTTTCCTTTTATGTAGGTTGTCAGAATTGCTTGACAAGGATACCTTATGCCACATGCATTGCTACATTGCTTTGTGTTGTTGGTGTCAGCATATTCAGTGGAACTATATTTCGAGGAGCAGCTTTATCCAGATTGATATTTGAAGATGTATTTCATGTTCGAGCAGAATGGTAAATGCTTTTTCCTATTTCTATTTGGGTACAACACTGTTTTGTTGTTTGTAGGGGAACTATATTGCAGCTGGATTAAAAACTTCCTATCTCTTAACTGCTTTATTATTTTAAATGCTTCAAACATAACCAAGATTGTGTGATTGAAGCGTAGGGGACCCAGGCCAAAATTCTCCCTGAAGGGGAAATCTAAAGTTCTTTTTGGGGTGGTATGACTGAAAATTACTGCAACATTTTTTGCTCTTCCTTATAATAGGTTTCTATTGATTCTCCCTTTTGTGCAGCCATGATGGAATAAATAAACCTGCGAACCTGGACGAAAATAAACCTGGCCATATAATCACTACCCTTGGCTTTCAGTCAGTTCAGGTGTATATTCTTATGTTGTTCATTAGTTTTGAGGAGACTTGTTGAAATTTGAGCTTTTGCAATGATCATTATATATTGAATTTTGATGGAATGAAACTATAATTTCAGGCAATTGGATTATGATTACTGGTTGATTACTTTTTGTCTTCTTTTGCCCGAAAGCCTGAAACTGTCAAAATTGAGGATAAAGAACGAATTTAAAAAACTGCAAAGCTAATTTCACAAGTTTAATTCAGTAAAGACTTGTTTTTTATTTAATTTCTCACCTTTTTTTTAATTATTCCAGGACATCCTGATCCCCCTCCTCCATGAAAAATTTCTCCCACCATGAAAAATTCCTCCATGGAAAGATCCGCCCTCGTAACCCCCCCCCCCCCCTCCTGAAACATATCCATACTTCCCAATAGCCAATACTACATGTGAACAATGGGCAAAGTTCATAACTTGCAGCCCTCCCTCTGGGTGCTGTGGGGGGCCAACTCATCCAAAATACGAATTGAGTCCCTAAGCCCACTAGTGAGGAAAGACGATTATTGGACCATATATTATGTATATTTTTTCTTGGAAGAGGACAAGGGAAAAGCTGGTTGCCCTTGATTAAACTGCATGAGATCAAACGAAAACTGCCTAAACTCATTGGATCTCCTAGAATTTTGGCAAGGCAGAAGCTTTGGAAAGGTATGAGTGGTAACCCTGTCCATCAGCATAAAGTGGCTCAATGGTGAAAACAAATATGTTTGAAATAGTAGCAGTATAACCAGTTTTCATGTATTTAGTGCTATTAATTTCTGTTGCAAATTTTCAGATATTTTTATTACTTTTCTGTGTTAGGTATCAGATTGTATAATTATGTATTTTAGTAATTTTTTCATTCTTTGCCTTTTCAGGATTAGCATCACACAGCTGGTATTTGTCATTGTTGGAGGAGTTATGGGAGTTTTAGCTCTTTTGATTTTGTGTGTGTGGGTTGTTTTTCTACTGGTGAAACAAAACACAGGATGTACAGTACTGGAGGAGCAAGAGTTGGTGGAAGGGTGACATGCCTGATTGTAAGTGGGTTTTTCTTCACTTTGTATTTTGGGTGTTGTGAAACAATATGTATCAGTGAAGAAATTACCCTTATTGTTTGTTTGACTAACATTAATTAGTTTCTTTGTCTGTAACATTGATGTAAGTACACCTAATACTGAGGATAGATTTAACTGCTATTGGTCTTGAGACGATATGGCTGCAGCTAATATTGCTTTGATCTGTGTAAAAAGTCAGGATTGTACCATTATTGCAATAACAGTGAAGATACAGAATTCGCACAAAAGCTTAAGGATTGAGGCTGCAAAAAGGAACTAGCTGTATTCTCTCATATACAGCATTAGAATGACAACAATATGCCAAGATTTTGTTTAGCTTGGACTGTTGGTTGTCATTGTTGTGTGGTAAATAATGAATTTTTTTTCAACAAACAGATCCCGTTTATTAATACTAATCTACTTTTATAAATGCGTTTTTGTTCGATTTGGGGAACCAGAAAAGAATCCAGGCCCAAAGCATCCTCATGGGAAATAGTGAGTGTTGGCTCTATGCACATATTTACAGTTGATATGCATGTTGTGTGATGTTTTTGTAAGTTCAGACCAGTACCAGTCCAGTATGGGAGTACTTAGTTATTTCCTGTAGTTGGATTATTGGTAGCCCAGATACACACCACCACCTTTATTTTGTCTACCCGTAGATAGACTTTCCTAGCCAATTCAAAATATTATTGCGCCCAAAGCGGAAAGGTATATATTAAATTTGCATACTATTACAGGAGAACTAGATTTAACTTTAAATTTTTTTGTAGAATTTGTTCAGGGATTATAAATGAGCGAAAGTTGTAATTTCTTTTTAGAAGGTTTTAGCAAGAGGCACTGAAATATTTTCGTCACAATTAATCCCTAATTTGATTTCACGAAAATAATTATGAAACAAAGTAATGACATTTATTTCCAAGGCTCCATGGTCTTGGTTGGTCTTCTTTACCTTCTGTGAAGTAGGTACGCAGCTGCTAATTTAATCAGAAGATGAAGGTCTGTTAAATAAATCTTTCTGACTTTTTAACTCATTTAAAGCTGGATATGTACCGTTTTTGGTACAACTGTTAAAAAAAATGTATCCGGAATATGTAGCTTAAATAACCTTCTACTTTCTGTCTATCCCGAAAACTACTCAAGGACTTTCATGTTTTACGCCTAATGTATATTTCTATGTATGTGGCAACGTACATGTATAGTTTGCAGAAATTTCTAAATTATAGGAAGAATTACATCGTGATGGGGTTATGGTTCATGTTTGTTCGAGTGGTCTGCTTCTTATTGACCGAGTTAGATCTTATTGGAAGATGTTTTAAGATAGAAAACTTTATGCTTTGTGAATGTCGAATTGAAGTCTACTCTCTAAAGGAACTTCTGTCTGTCAATATTCCTCGACAGTTATTGGATAGAATATTTTGTCTGTGGTTGCACTTTCGATAGACGAAAAACATGACTGCTTCATGATAAATTACCTTTCACATGGCCATCGTTCTGGAGCAGTTTTTTTGGCAAACGACTGGTGTCTCTAACAAACCATCTTCTTCGTTCATCAAATGTAGCCAGTGGGATTTTTTCACCTTCTAAAGTGGAAACTCCCATAAAATGAATGTGGTCAGTTAACGGAGTTGAATAAAATATTGTAAGCATTGTAAAAATGGTTCCTAAAGAACCCTTATCAAGAAGAAGTAGATCTTTTGCAACACTTTATAAACATTGCATATCTAATAGGATTTCAGATAGGATTGCATCCCTAGTAATTGCAAAAAAAGGAAAATAAACTTTTGGATAAACAGGCCTAGACGTACATCTTCCTACTTGACTGCTTCTTAGATGCCAAATCCGATAACTGATCTGATTAGTTGTGGTGTGCTGTGACAGTACACAAATCCCTTACCGTACCTTTCTTAATTCCATAATTTCAATCCAGGTTTTTCGTAATTTGCAATCTTCTGGCTGTTTCCAAGGAATTAAAAAACTTAATTGGATTTTTTGTATCTGTGAAAAATTTGTTAATAAGTAGGGGATTAGGGACAGAATCAGAATCAGAATCATTTTAATGAAAACAGCTGTCATAGACACATAAAAAAAAATGCACTGAAAGGCGCTGTTTTTTACATGAAAACTTTTTACATGAAAACACTTCTCTACATTTTATTAAAAGCACTTGTAAAAAAAGGAACAAAGGAGTTACTAAGTCTGTTTGTGCGGCACGAGACGGGCATAAGTTTGCTTTTGCTTCTGGTATTTGCGCGGACAGGCATTTTTAGGTGGTAATATTGTCCTATGTACAGGACTAGAAAATAAAAAACTGGCCAAAACGAATCATCAGCTGAAAACGGCGATCGCGAAGGCTTGGTATTTCGAGTGACTTCAGAGCGGAGCTGTAATCTACATATTTGTCGCAAAGAATGATCTTTACGGGTCGTTTCTGGATCCCCTCCAAATCATCACTTAAGTAATCTATGTGATGAACTTTTGGGCCCCAGACGGGACACGCATATTCAAGGATGGGTCGAATAAAAGTGAGGTACGCTGTTTTCAGCTGATACACTGGAAAACCTAGGCGGCGCATCGCCACCAGTGTCCGCATAGCATAATGTCCCTTCTTAACCAGCTCTTGTACATGAATAGAGAACGAACAGTCCACACTAAAGGTGACGCCCAAGATAGTCGCACACGAAGCAGAAGGGAACAAAGTCACGGGGTAGGTAAAATCGCGTTTAAGTGGGTTGAACCTCAAAACCTTTGACTTATTCTCATTAATTTGAAGACTGTTCGCAGTACACTGTGATTTAAACTGATCGAAAAAATTTGGGTCGAACTGGGCTACAGCTTGCGAATCCTTTACGTGGTATTTAAGAAGCGCAGACAAATCATCAACGAATTTAAAACGATCGTCAAAGTCAGAAAGTACATAGTTGATAACAGCCAGGAAAAGAAGAGCTGCTAATTTGGTACCTTGTGGGGCGCCACATGTAATTTCCACCCATTCCGATTCAATATCACGGGGAAAAAGGGCGTACACTTTTTGATACCTGTGACGTAGGAAATCAACTACTAATTGGAGGATGTGCTTACGGGCACCCATTGACTTGAGATTCTGGGCGGCAAGAGGGTGCTTAATCAAATCAAATGCCTTTCGGTAATCTACCAGAAGTAAATCTACAAACGAGCTTCCAAACTCCAACCATACAACTACTAGGTGATAAAGTCGTACTAAATAAACAGACGTGCTGCATCCCTTCAAGCAACCATACTGGAAGGGGTCAAGTGACGGTGAAATGTCCTGAGAAGTTCACGATATATGAAAGATTCTGCAACTTTAGCAAAGTTCGGTGTGATCGAAATAGGTCTTAACTGATCACATGTCTTAGGTCCTTTAACTTTGGATATTACGCGAACATAGGCTCGCTTCCAAGCATCGGGAAAGGTTTGTTCACTGAAGCACTGATTGATGATCGATGCCAATGGTTTGGCTAAAAACAAGGCATATTCGTGAATAAGTTTGACCGGCAACTCACCAGGGTAGGAAGAACAATTCGGTTTTAGTTTTTTAAGTTCTTTAAAAACAGCAAATTCGGTAAACTGTTTTATTTCGTCAGTTTAACAATCGACTAAGAGATCAACCAGTTCGGCCTCTGTAATTGAGGGGTAGGTGGTACAAATGCCAGCAAAGAACTCGTTTACGTCTGAAGCGCTCATTTGAGATCCGTCAGGCTTGGGTATTTTTAGCTCACTGTTAACTGACTTGCCAGTCATTTGTTTCACTGTGGAATGCCACTTCCGACTGCTACTTTGGAGAAGGGGTACTACCTTTCCCTGAACATAATTTCTTCGCTTGAAACGATTGACGGCCAAGATTCGATTTCTAAGTTTCGCCGCCGCAGCTATTTGTCCGGAACTGTGCAGCTTGCACCTCATCTTGATCATTTGTTTGAGATCGCTTGTGATCCATGGCTTATCGGACTCACTTACCGCTACAACTTTAGTGGGAAAAAACTTGTGAAACATCTCTAACAGAAGAGAGTTAAACTGCTGAACTTTGCTATTCAGGTTTACTATAGAACACAGGTCGTCGAAGCAGTAAGTCCCGATCCACCGACCGAAATCGCAGATTGATTGAGAGTTAAGCGGACGAATAGTCACTTTGGTTCTCTTTGGCTTCGGTTGGTTATTTTTGGCTTGCCAGAGAATTACATAATGATCTGAACTCTGGAGAGGACCTAACGACCGAGGGGAGTAATAATTGTCACTCATGTTTGTAAAAATTAGGTCTAGAGTACTGCCACTCTGGTGCGTAGCAATGGTAACTACCTGCTTCAGATCAAGGACACTAGATACCCATTGTCTGTTCGTCTGGTTAAAATCGCCAGCTATTATGAAGCCAGGATAGGCATGGGCACGACGAAGTTTATCGATGTAGGTCTGTAAGTAGCTGATAAGCTCTTTCCTATTTTTTGCACTCTGGGTAATACACAGATGCAATTATCAAACATGAGAACTTTTTTGATAGTTTGGATGGCTTGCACTCTACCCAGACAACTTCATGACACGAATCGGTTGGTATATTTAACAGCTTAGATGAAATGTCATTACGAATATAGATACCAACGCCACCACCTTTTCTACTCAAGCCTCTATCACGGCGAGTGTTGAAATAGCTAGTGTAGCCTTTTATTCTACCCATTTCATCAGTGATATCCCAGCATTCGGTAACTGCGGCAATAGGAACACTCACTTCTCTCAGCAGTATCTCCATCTCGTCAACTTTATTTGTTAAGGATCAGGCATTACACAGAATGAAATTTGGAAGCTTTGCCTGAGCTGATAACTGTTCAGGACGTAATAGCGGGGGAAGTTCATCAGAGGAACACGGTAAGATCGGCTGCAGCTGTGATGGAGAAAGAGAGTGGGAGGAATTTCGTACCTTTGCAAACATCTTATTTTCACAAGTGTCCTTGGTTCACATACAGCCGTCCTCCGGTCAGAAAGACGTTCCTCAGAAAACATGAACGGGTATGGCCGTCTGTCTGTTTCGCCGCCCGCCTCTCTTTCCACGCCGTCTACGCTTTTTTTTAAGCACCACAAGCAGGGAGTCCTCTGGTGGCCGTTTGAGTAATCCTAAAAGCCACAGACTGACAAATGTAAATGGCGTTGTAGTCAGTTGAAATGAATTGTCTTCTTAAACATTCTTTTTGATAGGAAAAAGTCATTATGATTGCACTTAGTAAAGCTAGGGAGGCCAATTCTTTGAAAGAATGCACCATCAAAAACAGTTGAGAACTCCACACAAACAAGCTAAACTAGAGTTTAGCAGCACCATCTATATGAATCAAAATTAGATGGCGCTGTAGTCAGTTGAAATGAAATAAGTCTTCTTAAACATTCTTTTTGATAGGTAAAAGTCATTAAGATTGCACTTAGCAAAGCTAGGGAGGCCAGTTTCTTTGAAAAAGTGCACCATCAAAAACAGTTGAGAACTCCACACAAACAAGCTAAACTAGAGTGGCGCAAAAGCAGCTGTAATAGCGCTAGCAGGATACCCACTATTTAGGGAGGGAGAGGGGCAGCAGTCCAGAAAAAAACGCCAAAAATAGTCGAATTGATTCAAAAACATAGGAAAGAGTAAGGCTACTGAATTTTGCGTGACAACAGTTCTTTCTCCAAAGGACAAAACACAAATTCCAGTGGGAAGGTGAATATTGTGACGATGCTTTGATATGCAGAACGTTGAGTTATTTCAGGCAGTTTTTGATACAGAGGCAAAGAAAGGTTTTGTTTCAATGATGGGTGTTCTCTCCTACACTTATGAAGTAAATCCGTTCCAGCAAATGTGGACAGTGAATATGGGCCCTTATTAGTACCAATTGTGCACAGACAATATCTTCTGTTTTATTTTCTTCTAAAATTTTCTATTCTCTTCTAGTTTATAATACTGGCATATATCCTGAATGCATTATGGCTTGCTATGCTGGTTTTTCTCACTGGAGTGACTGTAGTATTCACATTCTGGTGGAAAATGTGTGCAAACAAACAAAATAGGCCAGAGAAGCAGTGTATCAGCTTCACTGAATTTGGTAAGCAGCTTTTGGATCCAATTTGATATTTAACTTATTCATTACCAATATTATCTCTATTCTGTCTAATCAATTTTAAGATTCGGACGTCATTTATAGTTTTTTTTATATGATTAAGTTATTATGTTAACACTTATTCTGCCTATCCCTTTGTTAACTTAGGGAAATATAAGTGGGTTTTGAGTATGTAAACCTAGCTTTGTAAATAAATCCAGCCAAATCTTACTTAACTTTGGCATGCGAGGTGCATGGTTGAAGCAAGGCAGACATGTGTTGACTTTGATCAGTCTCTACCAGGAAGTTCCTCGTAGGGTACTTGAAATTGAACTACCATAGTTTCTCCAGTAACACAGTTGGTGAATACAACCAAAGAGGAATCAGTGATTGAGGAGGGTAATGAAAAAGTGCTTTTTAGGACAAAGTTTTTATAGGGAAGTCCTTTGTAATGGTATGAGGGAAAATTTCCCTTATATTCCTTCCACTTACAGGAATATATACTATCAAGTAGTTTTATACTAAACCACTAAGGTAACTTTGAAAATTTCAAGTTATTTTTCCTTGCCTTTTTGAGTCGGAGGTCCCTTGGCTACTCTTCCCTCTTTCATTTCAAGATAAGCTAAGGACTAGGAATGTTTATTTAAAACAAGAAAATCTTGTTATTTTTTTTAATTTATTTTGAAACTCATAGATCTGCACAGAAAGTTTTTGCCATAAGGATTAAGTTTCTGCAGTCAGAAAAGTAAATCCTCAGTCATTAGCTATATGTATTTTGTTTTTGTTCTGGTTTTATTATTTTTGTGCTTGTGTAAGACTAAAGGCTTAAGAATATTGTTCCAGGTTCTTCCAATAGCAAAAGAAAAAGAAAATAATTGATTAAAAAAACGAAAGAAAAACAGTAATGATGGCTGGTTTCTTAGATCTGCTAACTGTTGATGTACCATTCATGATAGGGTTATGATAACACTGTGTTAATAGCTTAAACAAATAACAAGTACGTTATCCATTTGTGCCTTCAGATCTCCCTTTCAAAGTCCCTTTCAGAAGACTTGAAAATTTGTTTGAACCATAAAGCTTAAAAGGTCACAACGCAAAATCCTTCTAGGAATTTTCGTTTATTTCAGTCTTTTTGTTTTTATGTAAAAGTCTTTTGATTCTAGATTTCCTATTCCCGAACGGAACAAGAATTGAGGATATGGAAGTCTGTGGACCAGAAGAGATCAAGCTGTTTTGCAAAGATTATGTTGAAAATGGCGAAATCATGTTTATTCTTGCCACTTCTGCTTGCGGCTTAGTTGTCTTCAGTCTGGTAGGTTGATTATACAGCAGGACATCAGTTTTGAGTTTCAAGTGATTTTTAACTGACAACCACACACAATCAGACCCATGTTGCTAACTTTTGATTAGCAAATGTTTGGTAAAGCTTTTGTCTTGTAGACTAGTGTAATCGTGATTAAAAATTGACTTGAGTCTCAGCTAGACAATTCCTCCAGTTGAAAAAGTTCAAAGAACTTCTCTGGATAATATTCAGAAAAAATCACCCTAGAATGTTCTTGCATTGGGCTATTTGTACCTAAGGTATATTTTCATTTAAGATCCGCCCTATTTTCAGGTCATAAGTTTGTTAAAACACATTTTATAGTTCTGCTGTAAAGAAAAAGTATCAGTTTTTTGGAGGGGGGGGGAGAATGTTTTATTGACTTGTTAGTGATTCTGGTTCCTAATAGCACATAGTGTTAATTAAAAAAAAAAAAATGCTGGCACTTTAGAGTCAAGGCCCTTAAGGATCAATATACTCTTACCTTCATTCAGGACAAGGCTGAATGAAATCCATCCTAAAATAAGTAGACTAACTATATAGAGTTACTACTTTTCAAAAGTAATGAAGGCACTGACTTCCTCGTTATTTATATACACTTTTTTTTACTCCCTGTAAAAAAAAAGCATCCACTAGGAGTAATTTGAATGTGTACTGTAATTACTTACTAACTCTCGATAAAACAAAACACAATGGAGATCCGAAGCTAGTATTAAAATACTTGAATAGATGTTCTAAAAAAAAATATTTTTTTATATGGAAATTAACACCATTAGGTAAGGAGATTAATAATAAATGTTGGAAAATTTAATTGTTATTTATTAAGAATTTGAGGGTAAATTAAATATGAAACTAATGTTTTCAGTAGATTTTTTTTACCTAGAATAAGAATTAAAGCGATTTCAGAACAGGAATTTTGCTTACGTCTCCCCTTCAGACAGATCATTTTAGGGATCATTGTGGAACTTATGGTCGACTTTGGCTTTCCGAAAAATAAGGAAGTTATGTATAAAGCAAAAGTTGAAGTTTGTTCGACTTCACGACAACCGAAATGCTATAAATGGTATTACTTGTGAAAGTGGAGGTTTTTGCTAGAAAATAAATTTATTGGCAATTAAAGAATGACTTACCTCAAAAATAAAATAAAAATCTAGATTATATGGGAGTATTTGGCCAAGAAAATGTGGAGAAATGATAAGTGAGTATACCCCTGAAATATTCATGGTTATTGTTTCGATTTGCTGCGTTTTGATGGTGGAATTGTGGTTCCTATGTCTTTGCCATTGGAACTATTACTATATAGCATATTGAAACTTTTAAAATCAACTGACAAAGATAAAAATAGTTTTTTGAAGTAAGAAAACAATTTTTACGGAGTTTTTGCTTGAATGACTTAGACACATAGGGAAAAAATACTACAGCTCGTTCTTTCGTCTAAAGCGACGAATATTAATGATCTTCTTTCAATCTTTTAGAATTTTGATATAATTTAGATTATCAAACTGTTCATACTAATGAACGGCAAGTAAGAGCAACCTTTGACTATTAGTAATCGAATGTAAAAAAAAAAAAAACATATGTAAGTGTAATAGCAATATGAATCAAAAGAGTTCGCGTTTGATGGTGATTCTAAATGGGTAAAATTCATTAGGTTTAAAGTTGCTTTTCAAAAGTTATCAATGCAAGAATATTCGAATAATTCTTTTGAAAAAAAAAAAAAAAAAACCCTCTAAGAAAGCTGATCACCATCAAATTCAACATGTACTAAGACCCTTTGCCTAAGGTTTTCAAGTCTCTACGGCCAAAAACATGAAATTTGTTATTTGTATTGAAAGAGATGATTGTGTATGCGCTTTCTTTTATTTTTTTCGTTGTTTTTTTTTGTTGTTTATTTTTTCTCATAAAGAATGACTATATCGAACCAGTTGTCATAGGATGTGGAAAGAGGAATCGTTCAAACAAAATCTATATTAGGGGCCTTTTTATATAAAAAAAGAGGATGCTGCGTGATAAAACTTGATTTCTGGTATTTTTGCTGTTAAACGATAATTTTGGCCTGAGTGGGGCCAAAATTGTTATTGAGAAAAAATTCTTTGATGATCAATTCACTTAGATTTATGAAAACGACGTTTATGGAGCCACCCAGTTTCAGAGGCCACACAATATCACACTTGCATATTCGTACCTAAACATATATGCTGTCTGTACAAAATGAATGGTTTATTTTGTAAGTTTACATAGTAGAACCCATGGTTGCGTTTTTTTTGGATATTTGCACGCTTGTTATGAGGGGTTAGGTCAGAGGTAAGGCTCAGAAACTGTTTTTATGCGCGAATCTGTGTTTTATGCACGCTTTTCGTGAGAATTCTATTAGATGGGTGTGGAAGAAGAGTTACTTCCTCACCTCTCTAGGAATTTGCTTGAACTAGGTTTGTAACATGGATACAAAGGATTGGCAGGTACCCTTTTAAAATTAAATTCACCTACACACCTGCGCAGAGATGGAAGGGATGAGCCCCCCACCCCCATTTGCAAAATTTTTCGGATGAGCCCATCATCCTTTGAAAAACTTAACAACTATGACCTCAAATTTTTGACACTTCAGAGCATCCTCTCTCCCGCGCGGTTCATCTTTTCAGGGTTAATATCATTTTCAATGCATAATTATGAAAACTTTAAATTAGCCCAAAAGAGTAGGAGCTTGTAAGGCGGACTCTCTATATAATAAGTAAACTAATTTCTGTTAGTTTTGAAATTTAACGTCACTCTTTACTTTAATTTCCAAAAAAGGCGTTTTTTTTTTCATTTAATTGTAAATCCAAGAACCATGGGCTTTTTCCTTACCAACTTATCAATCAATCGCTCCATCATAAGGTCCTTTCTCCGTCCCTATCCTTGACAGGGAATTCCTGCGTGCGTGGCATCAGAGTAGACGCTTCATGAGCTTTCCTAACCAAAGCTGGTACTGCTAATAGCGCTGCATGGTGACCTTAAGGAGTGATGCCCCGTGAGGAAATAATAGTCTAGTAAACGACCCAGCACCTGCACAGGATTCTGACGAATGTATAATTCTTCTGGGTTTGGTTGGTTTTGGTGGACTGAAAAACCTCTTCCTAGCTAACTTATCTAGTATGGGCTGCCCCCCCCCCTCCTCGTTTTAGCATAATATTTGTAGGCATGAATATATAATGAGTTGGAGGTAATAGGCTTGAGATTGTCTGTGTGTGATTTCGACTCTTGTTGATTGAACAGCATCGCAAAGTGTGGAAAAACCATGTTTGTGACAAAGATGGGCCCAGGATTGGACAAAGCCTCTATTCAACTGGAGGTCCCAGGGACTTCTTGCTCTCCAGTTCTAAGCCGGATTAAGCGTTTCTTCAGAAGATCTGTTAGTCCCCGTCCTGCACTGATTCTGGGGCCGTCGCTTTTTCAGGAGGCCATAATAATTTCAATGATTTAAAGAATATGAAAATTGCATCTTGGAATATTACAACGTTAAAATACAACTATCGTATCAGTTTCTTGACTGACGAATTCGGACGCTTCAAACTAGACTTATTAGGAATTTCAGAAACTCAAATCGCAGGGATAGGAAACATGAAATTAGGTGATAGCCAATACAATTTATTTACTTAGAAAGGAAAGACGGGGTGTACAGGCAGGGAGTTGGGCTCATAGTGAATAAGGAAGTTGCTAAGTCTTGTTTAGGTTGGGAAGGTATTAATAATAGGATACTAGTGGCTCATTTTGTGACTAAAAAGTGTAGGGTATCAGTCATAGTAGTATATGCTCCGATAGAACTGGCTAGTGGAGATGGTAGTGATTCAGATAAATTTTACTTGAAGCTACAGGAACAAATAGAGTCGTAGGTAGAAATATGGTATTTTTCTTGGGGGAAGATAATTTGGAAAAGAAAACAGTAAGGGTTACAGACTGCTGTAATTTTGCAAGTATAACAATCTAGTTATAACCAATATAGTATTTGATCACAAAATGGTCCATAAGTCTTCCTATTCTTTCAAACTTTTTTTTAACTTTGAAAAGAACCCACGGGCTTTGGCTATCCTACTTTTAACTTCTTCACTGCACCCACAGTTGGTAAGACTACCTAGGTAAGTGAAGCTGCCCACTTGATCGATCTTTTCGTTACCCAACGTCACCTCTTCACCTTCACTTATTCATAGTCTTAGTTATTTAGTCTTCTTAACATGAATTCTCGAGCCGATTCTTGCGCCCTGAACTCACAATACCTCTAAAAATATGATCACAAAATGGCCCATAACATGATATTCATATGATGGTAAGGCAGCCAAACTTATTGACTATGCTATTGTAAACCGAAGACTGGCGGGATCGATACAAAAAACTAGGGTATATAAGAGTGCAGTTTTGACGTTAAAAGTAAAGATCACCATCTAGTAGTGTCTGGGGTTAATTCCTTCCTTCCGGAAGCCAATGACATTGGTAGACTCATTTGGTAATGTAGAAGAGGGATAGAACAATTTTAGGAAATAGTTTTTGAAGTCGCTGATGGTGTCTTAGGGAAGAAAGTTAGACACGTAGCCAGGAATATTGGTGAAAGTGCTTTATGTTTAATAGAGAGGAGGAGGGGCTTATACAAGAATTATTTGAGCTATAGATATTATAAAACTATTCATATAGTTTATTGTTCATTTTCTATTAAGGAAAATGAACAATAAACTAAAATATGAATCAAGGAGGTGTGAATTAGAGGCTATGGATAAAATTGCCGATGATCTGGAAGATGCAGAAGGACAGCAACGGTAAAATTTTATACTGACATGTTAATAGATTGAGAGGGAATAGTCAATCTGCGCTTGTCACAGTTAAAAATAGGAAAAGGGATACAATTACTAATAAGGAAAGAGTTAAGAAAAATGGACAGAACATTTTGAGAATGTGTTAAATCATTATAGAATTACATGAAAAGATATAAAAAGAATAAAATTTTTTTTGGCGCTTTGGCTGTTAAGGAAGATTATTTTTTGGGAGGAAGAATTAGTGACAGTACTAGAAGGATAAAAAAATAGCGGCAGGTGCTGATAGTTTGGTAAATGAGTTTTTTAATATGGTGGTTATGAAGTTCAAGATAAGTTAATGAAGATTTTGAATATG
The DNA here is from genome assembly GCA_027921565.1 of Artemia sinica. NCBI lineage: Eukaryota > Metazoa > Arthropoda > Branchiopoda > Anostraca > Artemiidae > Artemia > Artemia sinica. Next base: position 28,336,500 of record CM051265.1, on the reverse strand, counting down.
TTTTTTTAAAAAAGGGGAAGTACCTAGCGATTTTAGGAAAGCTCTAATTAAAACCCCTCTATAAGAAAGATGATAAGAGTGAGCGTGGTAATTATAAAGACATTAGTTTGGTTGCTGTAGGAAGCAAATTACTTAGCTTGAGAATATTTTTTAGACATAGAGATGTTGTAGATAAAGTTTTAGGAAAAGAACATCGTGGTTTAAGGAAAGACAGAGGGTGCGTCGGCTAGATTTTCACTCTTAGATTAATAACTCAGAACTGCCTGAGTCATTGAACCCCTTTAGTCCTCAGCTTTATAGATTATGAGCAAGCGTTCGATTCAGCAGACAGAAGAGCCTTAGCGAAGGTACTATCTTTTATGGTATACCAGATAAACATATTAAAATGATTAGTGCTATGTACGAGAATAACTATGCTGCGGTTAAGGTAGGAAATGAGGATAGTAGCTGGTTTCGCGCTAAATCAGGAGTTCAGCACGGTTGCGTACTCTCCCCATTTATATGGATTATTTTATGGACTTAGTCCTAAGGAGAAAACGAATTCAAATGGCGAAGTAAAACTCTTCTTGACCTAGACTATGCTGATGATTTAAGCATTCTAGAGGAAAATTTTAGCAAAATGAATGAATTTTTAGAGGTATTGTGTGAATTCAGGGGGCAAAAATAGGCTTGGAATTCATGTTAAGAAGACTAAATAACTAAGATTAGGAATAAGTGAAGGTGAAGAGGTGACGTTGGGTAACGAAAAGATCGATTAAGTGGACAGCTTCACTTACCTCGGTAACATTACCAACGGTGGGTGCAGTGAAGAAGTTAAAAGTAGAATAGCCAAGGCCCATGTTTTTTTTTCACAGTTAAAGAAAAGTTTTGAAGAATAGGAAGATAAGTCTGCGCACCACGATCAGAACATTGGAAGCTACAGTGATGGCAGTAGTCAGTTATGGTTGTGAAGCGTGGGCTCTCCCTAAAACGAGGAGCATTTGCTAAATTTTTCCAGAGAAATTAATTACGGATTGTTTTGGGTTTCCGACTGACTTACCGTCTTTCAAACAGCAAGCAGTACGAAAAATGTGGGTCAATCCCGCTATCAAGGACTGTAGTGAAAGAAAGGTTGAGATGGCTAGGACATGTTCTGCGGATGAGGGATGATAGATTGCGCCAAAATCGTCCTTGTTGGGCAACTGTTTTAGGGCCAAACGAAAAGCAGTTCGCCCCAGAATGAGATGGGAGGATGTCGGAAGGAAAGATTTAAGGGAAATGGGAGCTTATTGAGAGGATGTAAAGAGGGAGGCTTTGAATAAATTGGGATGGAGGAGGCCTCCTTCGCATAATTGGGATGGTAGCTGTGTTGGCCTCAGGCGGCTCGGTGTTGTAGTAAAAAAGGAAAACAAAGATGCTAAATGAAAGCCAATGCAACAAGTACAATATAAAAAATTAAATAAAAAGGGTCTTAACACGATCACTCCAAGGACGCTGAGCAAACACCTACTAAACGAAAAAAAAAGAGAGAAGTATTATGCTGCTCGGACAAAATATCTACTACTAAAATACTTACTTTTTTGGTAGCTATGCTATGTGTGGCTGCTGGCTTTGAATACTTTTTTGTTTATTCATTCTATTTTTGATTACACAGCATCGATATTACATTCGTGAATAACTTGGTATGGTTTTAGCCTCTCCTTCCGCCTGTCTCTACTTAGGGACTTACTATTACTTAAATTCGGTTTTAATTTCAGTTGGTTCATGGGCAATTTACTTCCTAAATCATTGCTAGGTGAGGTAGTCCTGTTAAGTTAACCGATCTGATGAGAATTTTCAAAATATGGCCGTATAGGGCTAAATCCAGGGATTTGTGGCTTCTTTCCAAGTTCAAGGCTTTGGTCTGCTCTCATTTTGCTGTTGTAACCGTTTTTTGAGTTTTGACGGGTCCTTGCGAAGTAAATAGTTGAATGGTATTTGATACGAGTATTATTCAGTCACCAATCTGCCTAATTTTACGAGACATGGGAGAAGGAATATTTGTGAACAAATTATACCTCCATTGGAATTCTAAAAAAAAAAACTAGAGGGTGTACAACACTACTACAAGACAGGCTTGTCAAGGAAAATAAGGGCGAATCCATGTGCAGTTTGAATAAGAGAAGACCTCCTCCAAGAGCATGATTTATAGACAGATTGAACATATTGAGATTATGAGACTACGAAATAAACCTCAGTAGAGTCAGCAAGAACGGTCCAAGCGGCATAGAACGCCCAGTGTAGTGTGGTGCAGAACTTCTTGAGGGAATGAGAGATTTAAACCAGGAATGTCGATGTAGTTTTTTACATAAGTTGATGTAGTATGTTACTACTACTACTACTAACAATTCGCTGCAGCACAAAGGTGCCCTTGGCCGAGACGGTTACACATGCTCCTTCTCGAGCCCAATCAAAGCCTTCTTCTTTACAGCCTCCCAAGAAGTTTTAGTTTCCATTAGGTCCCTCCTTACGACCAACTCCTATGTCATTCGGGGTGACCCACTTTACGCTGGATCTAGATGGTTAGTCGGAAAGTACTTTTTAACGTCTTCACTACCTCCACCATCTCTACTTATAATACTACCTATGTACGTGAAGCTATTCATTTGTTCGATCTTCTCGTTGCCCAACATAGCCTATTTACCGTCACTTAGTCGGCTTACACGTAATAGTTGCTTACATTTAAATTGAAATTCTAGCTAGATAGACCAAGCTCTTAGAGTTCAATTTTTTTCTGAGATTTGTTACAAGGGTTCTTTGCAGGCCGTTTGACCAGTCTCAAAGCTGATTTTAGGCGAGAAGCCAAATTTAAAGAACTTTACGTCTGGAATTTCTTTGTGCAACTCAACCTTTTAAGGAACCTTGTCTCGTAGAGGTTGGGGGAGCATGACGGTCCCAATTCCGTTAAATGAGGAGGGTTGGGCTGTAGGCTTTCGACCCACACCCTGGACCCCGAGGGCCTGCCTTCGGGGGAACACACTACTGTAACTGAAATACCAACAATGAGGCTCAGATCGAACTACCTTTTGATGACGAGTACCACACACCCAACGACAAGATTTATGAATGCGAAACAACAACTTAGAGTTGGCTTCTGGAAGTTCCTCACAATGTCTCAAGCTGCCAAGACGGAGCAAGTGCTTAGAGCTCTGAAAGATCACCACATTGACCTTCTGGCTCTGTCAGAGGTTCATTCACTAGTTTCACAGGTTTGGATCTAACCCCCTTTTTATGACGACTACCAAGAATAAGATCTATAAATGCAAAACAAACACCTTAGATTTGGTTTCTGGCACATCCCCACAATGTCTCAGGCTGCCAAGACTGACAAAGTGCTGAGAGCTCTGCAAGATTACCACCTTGACCGTCTGGCTCTTTCAGAGGCTCGATGCCTTGGTTCGGGATCAAATAAACTGGACTGTAATGTGACTATTATCTAGATCAGAACAGAGACGTGAATTTGGAGTTGCCCTTATGATGACAAATCAGTCCTCTGTAGCTCTACTACTGTTAACGCCAATAACACCTAGAATCGTGAAAGCTCGTTTCATACGCGTGCATGCGAAACTCACAGTAGTAGTATGCTACGCACGTACGAATGACGCCTCCGACGAATCAAAACTACGAATTCTACATAGCACTGAGCTCCGTAGCCAAAGACATACCACGGCACGATATAGTGTGTTTTCTTGGAGACTTCAACGCGAAATTAGGGAACGACCGGTCATTCCTTCCGCAAGTTCACGGTGAGTATGGCCTGGGCCAGCGAAACGAAAACGTGAAACTACTGATTGACTTTGTACTTCTCATCGACCTTGTAGTAGGAGGGACCGTATTTGCCCACCGCGATGTACACAAATGCTCATAGACATCCCCGATGTCCTTATTCGAATTCAGATTGGCCACTGTCTCTGGAACAAGAAGTGGAGGTCAAGTCTACTTGATAAAAGGGGCTAAAAAGGAGTTGACTATGGCTCAGACCACAACCTGATGGCAACAAAGTCGGCCTCAAATTAAAAAGAAATTAAAACGCCAAAAAGGCTCCCTCAATAAAAATCTTCGGTTCAAAGAAACTGTGGATGAGAGAATTCAAGCAAGCCTTTAAGTTGGAGATGCAAAATAGATTTGAAGCCCTATGTTTTCCAGATAATGCCGACAACCAACAAACCCTGGACCGCATAAAGCTCTGCTTTCACGATGCTGCTAAAGCCATCATTCGCTGCTGTAAGAATCCAAAGGACCAACGGCTGTCTGACTAAACGTGGGACCACATAGAGAAAAGAAAAAAAGTGAAATCATCACTTATACGAGACTAGTCTCCGACCGCCAGATCTTCAGAAACGAAGAATATAGAGTCACAGATAAAGCAGTGAAAAAGAGTGCCAGTATTGACCAGAGAAATTTGATTGATCGGAAAGCACCATAGGCGTAAGAAGCAGCGAAGAGAGGTGACTCAAGAGCTGTATATAAAACTGCCAATGAATATATTGGCAAGAATTTCTCTATTCAGCATGGACTGGTAAAAGCCCCTCAGACACTCTGATAACCGAGCAGTCTGTGGTGAATGAAGTCTAGGCTAGTCACTTTGAAAAGCTTTTGAACAGACCTCTACCAGACACCCCCCAGAGATTCGAATAAACCTTTGTTCTCCTTAAATGTTTAACACAGATCCTTCGTCGTCCACCGAAATTGCAGCAGCAAAAAAAAAAAAAAAAATGAAAATGGGAAGTCACCCGGTGAAGAAAGAATTTCCATGTAAATGATAAAAGCAACCGCTATCACATGGCCGGCTGTCTGGACAGCATTGTTTGCAGCAATCATGGTGACAGCATAAGTACCTTCTTACTGGAAACACAGTACCCTTGTTAGGATCTTCCAGAAATGGGACGCAACCCTCCCAGGCAATTGGTGCGGAATATTCCTACTTTCTATATCCAACAAATTGCTGTTGCATATTTTATTGCAGATAATCAGCTCATTGCTCGACAAAGTCCTCCGTGACAAACAGCGTGGATTCAGACCGAACCATTCTTTTGCCGACCTGATATTTACTTTACGGCTACTGATGGAAGAAAGCAGAGAGTGGCTGTCAAAGATCTATAAGATATTAGTCGATTTTGAGAAGGCATTTGACTCAGTGTTCCGCCAGAGTCTGTGGGAGATCCTACTGCACTACGGAATCCCCAAAAAGATGCTTTTGCTGATCATTGCTCTTTGTGAAAACAATGAGTGCTGTGTAAAGACGCCAAGTGGCCAAACCCGTTTCTTCCGCATCCTGTCAGGAGTTAAACTAGGCCGCTACTCTTCATAGTTGTAATTGATTACATAATGCGAAGCACCAGCACAAACGGCATTTAGCTGAATACTGATGTACGTCTGAGCAATATAGACTTTGGTGACGAAATCGACGTATTAGAATCGCACAAGCAACGACTTCAAGAACTCCTAGACCAAGTGAGGGAAAGAGGCTGCCAGGTCAGCCTAAAAATAAATATGAAAAAAAATGCTGTGGCACAGCAGACTCATCCCTGAGCATCGCTTGCCGAGACCAACAGTTATAACAAGTGGTCCATTTCAAATACTTAGCAAGCATAATTGAAAATACGAAAATACAGGATCCACCTCAAAAGAATTGCTGACAAGAATCGGTCAAGCCAATGCAGCCTTCAATAGACTACATAAAATTTGGCGGTCACAAAGCTCCTTTCTATGGCTGAAATTACGACTTTAACAGCAACGTCATGCCAGTTCTGCTTTACACAGCCGAAATCTGACACTTGAAAAGGAACAAGAGAGGAAAATTTTTGCTTTTGAGAACACATGTCTCAGAAGAATTCTTAACATCCACTCGTAGCAGAGGATAACCAACCAGTCCACCTACCTTGGCCACATACTACGGATGGATTTTCCCCTGATACCGAATAAAAGCACTCCACTGGACTCACGCCGAAGAGGCAGGCCCAGAAACACCATGAACCGAACTAACCAGACAGATATGAAAAAATCTGGCTCCTTCTTGATGTTCTGGGTGCCTCTGTCAGCACAGGTGTATCTAGTGTCTAAGGCAAGGTAAGGCTACCTCGAGGAGATAGGATCTACACGGGAGCTCAAGTGCGACTCTTAGAACAAAGAAGACATCAGAGAGGGAGTGGAGCTATTTCTCTGTCAGTTTTTAAAGAAAATATGGACAGCTTTGTGTTATGGCTTAGGAAACGCAGAGAGCTAAATGGGAGAGATCTCAAACATTTGATCTAGAATGAAGAGGAAAGGCGGAAAATTATCGAAGGTTCAATATGACTACTCAAACGTAATGATCCAATTATAACATCCATTTCATTTTTCTCCGACTTAAAACTAAGAAAGGAAGCTTATCAAAAGCTGGGGCTTTTTTGGGCTGGGGTCACCTTGAACGAGTGGCCTAAGATTTGTTTCTATTTATATTCGTTTTTTACTGTAAGCTGAAATTCCTTGGAGCATTGACGTTGAGGTTTTTTTAAAGTTGCTTTTCATGTGCTTTATTAACTGCAAGTTGTATTTTTTATGATTTTCATTTACTATTTCTTGTCTGCTAAGAAGGGCAATAATCGTACGTATAAGGTTGATTGTCGTTGTCTTGAAATAAAAAACAATCATTCTTGGATTCTTTTGTCCACGTATGTTAAAGAGGCAGTATATTCTTCGTGGTTAATTAGTTAATTCATTATATATGTATTGAAGGCAATAATGTACCATCCACTTTCTTTAAAAACACAACTCTTTATTATTATTTCATTTTTAATACTAAAAAATCGTCCTAGTTATAACCATCTTCCATCACAAAATAGTTTGAATTTACAGTTTGTAGTTATTGTTGTTTATAATTTGGTAAGCTTTTGTAATTATTAATCGTTTTGTTTTTCAGATACACACTATCTCATGTGTCTTTCTGCGAACTATGCTTACATAAGGGATCAAGAAAAGCTACACGACTTGGAAGATTTGCGATATCTGCATTCAGAATCAGAAATGACAGCTTTGGCTGCAAAAGATACTAGATGTACAATCGTCAGTTGATTTGACAATTTTATGTGCCTTTCTCCGTCCTTTTTAATACTTAACATTCCTATGTTTAGTGATTTCAATATCATTTCTGTTGGTGATTTGTAGACCATATTACTAAGAGTCTGTGTATAGCACTTAATGTATTAAATTTTAGTTAATGTTGGAGTCCCAAAAAAACCTCATCAACTGTAAATTTGACAATTTTGGTGTTCCGAAATTGGCCTACTTGTTGGAATGAATTATATTCATTCCAACTCCTAGTTGGAATTATATTCCAACTAGGAGTTTGGCACCAATGTAATGGCAAACGTCTATACTAATTTTTTGCCAAAACTTGTCTTAAGAAGGGAAAAGTAAGAAAACGCAGGATACCCAATTGACTGCTTATTTAAGGTAGCAACATCTGCTGTGAGAATGCTGGCGGACTAGTGGGAGTTTCCGCCAAAATTAGTAAAGGCTTTTGTCATTGCACTGCGCTAGTACCAAACTGAGAGCTATTTCTCATTGTCATTGATTTCGCAATATGTTTCGATTGCTCATTATATTATTTTGATTTGTTAGGTCGAAAAGTGATCTAGGTTAGATGGCCACAGGATTTCTGAATTTAGACCTATACAGGCTAATAATATATGTTGACTTCAATTAGTAGTGTGCTTGTAATTGTGGTAAAATAGATTAAGCACTATGGAAAAAAGAATAAGCTGAACTTCCAGCAATATTTGAGGATAAACCAATGAATGTAAAGCAGAAACATTACTGTTTACCTTAGGATTACACAATTGTGTTTTCACACAACAAAGCATGATTATGCAACATACAGCAAAATTTGTCCAACAAGAAATACATTTTAGTGTACGTCATGTGACGTGTTGAAAGCCTAGAAATAGTTCCTTGCAGCTGACAAAGCATGACTGACAGAGTAGCAAAAAAAGAAAGGAAATGAAAATTAATTGAAAAGCTAAGAACATGAAGTGGTTCGTGATTGGATATTTTGAAAAATGTTTTAATTCAAGATTAAATCCTAAAATTAAGCTAGGGAGCCAATTTGCCCATCAATATTAGTTTTGGTGGATCCCGACATCCCTATTTTCTGAGATTTAACTTAGAATTTTATAATATTTCTGATACCTAGAGTATCCCTTTTTGTTTCCTACTATTACAGGTGACCTTTTGACCTTGTAAACTAGTCTGTTCCGTTTATAAACAATTTTGAATTGTCAAAAAAGTTTTTTTTTACTCTACGGAGCTTCCTTTGAAAATAGTTATGTTGATGAATCAGTCGCACTATTCTTTACCCTTTTCGATTTGAATTTCGTATATTAGCGCTCGTATAAAGTATTCTTAATATCTTACTAATCAATTGTGAATAATACGTGACTAAATTTCTTTTTCTTATCAAGTTTTCCTTGTGACATTTTTCCAACATTCTACTTAATGTATAGGTTTTTATATGTTATTTACCCAAGTGTTATTTACAGAAATATCATTGGGATATTTGTTTTATATTTGAACCTGTTGATTGTTGGGTATTCTTCTGCATGAATAAAAACAGAATGAATGGTACAATAAAGAATGTAAAAAAAGAAGTGTGTTTGTTTACACTTTTTCGTATTTGCACTCTTGAACAAAGAGCACAAAAGTTCTGATCTAGTTTACTCTCTCCCCCCTCCCCCCCCCAAAAAAAAAAGAAGAAATAAATGAATAAAAGGTGTCAAAAATGACATAAAAGTACCCGTGTTTAATCTAACCAGTACTCTAAAAATACCTTTTATTCATTGTTTTTCCTAGTCGATCCCCCCCCCCCCAAAAAAAATGGTTTGGTCCTGTACTTCTCAGTCGAAAAACTGGGTACAACCCTGGTTGGTATCGTCTGGCATTTGGGTTTAATACGTCATTTCCTAGCATCGTAAGTTTTTTTCTTCTTTCTTTGCAATTATCTACTGAAATGATGGGTAGTTACGCTCCTCCCCAAGACTTTATCCTCTTCTTGTACATTTCAATTCGTTCTTTTAATTATTCATGTACCCATTTCTCCCTTTTCCGTGTGCTAGCTATATTTCCTTTATAATCTCCTGCCTTGTTACAAACCATGGCCAAATACAAAACAGAAAGCTATACAATTAGAGATATAAAATTACTGTGTATTTATAGCCTACAAGTTAGTTCAAGAGAATAATTTACCTGAACTTTGACCAAAATTCTAAATGGTGTAGATTATATCACTTTCTGAAAGTTGTTCCATGACACACATTAGTTGCATTTCTTTTTACTTACAATTAAAAAATTGTGGCATCAATCTACGCTTTTCAGAATTTCCGAATAGGCTTGGACTTACCCTATTTGTTTACATCTGGTGGTAATACACTGATGCTGTTAAAATATTCTACTGGATTCCTTTTCCGGATGTCCTTCAATTTTCTCATTCATTTAGCCATGACAATTTCAATATTTTATCTGGTTTAAGATATCTTACTTTGTTAGCTTTTACTTTTATTTTAGGAAAAACAAATTAAGTACAATGTAGAAAAAACTTTTTCTTGACATTCAGACTGAGTAATTTTCAACGACTCGTATTAAATAAATATTACCTTTCCATATTAAATGGTTAATTTGGATGATTCAGTTGCAAAATCGATAATCTCATCAAACAAACAACGAGAAAGGATGGCAAAAAAGGTGCAAGATGGTTTTGAAAATATAATGAAAAAAAATAAAAAATAACAGAAGAAATATTATGGATTTATTTGTGTTTACTTATGTATTTAGTACGGACAATGTGTTTAACTACCTGTGTCCATGCTAGCTGCAAAAGCATTTATACAAATATTAAATATACTTAAGTAAATAAGCTATTGCAGAATAACTTGTTTAAATTGTCGTCTTCTTGTAATATCTTTACTTTGTACCCCCAACTGAGGGCACTTGATAAACCTTAGAGATTTGCTATTTATTTACTTGTGGGCTTGATGACTAGATTGTATAGTGATAATTGTTCACGAGATGTCACAAATTACCGTTGAGATGTACAACCTTTTATTCAGAATTCTTAATCCCAAAAATCACCAAAAAGTCAATTTTTTTCTAATGTAGCGTAGTAATTATTAGCATGACATGAATCTAATGATTGACGGTTATACGATTGAATTATGTATCTGTCTTACGTTTATGCCTGTATTTATTTCCACAAATGTAATGCATTACTTCAATATTACAGTGTAGTTCTTGGCACTATCATACACCGTGATTGCTATCACTATTAGGAAATAAGCAAAATAGTTGGTCAAATGAATTCCGAATAAAGGATTGTCAACCTGTATTAAGAAGTACATCTGTAGTGCTACGATAGTTGGTGAATTTGCTTTTAAACCTTCTGCGTGTTACAACAGCTATCGTTATGTAATTTTCTTTATTTTAAAAATAAAAGTTTGAAAATTGTTTTCTTCTGGTTATGCATTTTCCATTTAAAACCCTCTTTTAAGAGACTTAGAGACTAACTTTTGATAGGCGTTTTAACAAAGAAATCAGAATAAGATGCATCGTCGGTAATTGAGGCCAAACTTTTTCAATTGTTGCTTGACTGCAATTGAGTAACAAGGTTGACTGATGTCTCCAGAACAGGAGAAAAAACTAAGGTGTGTCTGTTTGGCTTTGGAGGGCCGATAAATCGATTGATCTTTACAAATTTTGGTAATATTTATATTTGCCGGGTTGAAGTATATGGAGCGACAGTTTGTCTATCTAAACTTTTATCTTTCGTGAGGCGAATTGACCAGTTACACAAATTTTAAGCTAAAAATCTCGTTGGAAATTGGAGATAATTCAAACAAACAACATTACTTACTCCAATACATTTCCCTTATAACAAAAATCTGGAGTTCTTGAACTTAGTCGCTATTAGGCGATTTCCATCGAAGGACGCTACTGAATGTGACGGGTTTGATTGAAAATTTGAATGTAGCACTGTGTTAGTACTGTACATTATCGCTAGATGACTGCAAATATTAAATGTTGGATGGCAGTACATCTGAAATTAGTAAGCTAGAGATCCCACTGATGGATCAGATAATGAAGTCATCTGACCATTACAGCGCAAGGAATTCTGACTGCTGGATAAATTCTCCGTCATTCTCGACATAGACAGGTCATGCTAGTCTTAAGGAGAAGAAAAATGAAACTCAGACTTAAAAAAGGCAGTTAGATAGCCCTGAAAATGTAATTGGTTAATAAACTTATCGAGTCCTTGTGCTGAAAGACTCGAACTAGGATAGGCGTTTTTGGTTGTATTGTCCTGTTACCAGTGACAGGGAGAAGATATGCATTTTTATCACAATCACTTTTTCATCATGTTTTGACGATTTTGAAAATCCCTATCCCCCCCGCCCCTAAAAAAAGGTTTTTGGGCATCGCGAAGAAATAGGGGAAGTCTCTACTTTTGATGAAATCTGAAACTTTTTGATTAAAATTGATCTTCGTCATTAAGCAACAGTAAGACTTTGTCACTGGTTTAACTTTTGAGTTCTACACTATTAGAATGTGTAATTATCACATAATTGTTTATGTCTATTTGGTCTAAATTTTATACGATGTTTCTTTCATCTGGTTTGGGCTCATTTGAAAAAAATTAAAATCAAATGGGGAGTCTCTTAATATTAGTTGTAACAATCAGAGACAAATAAAAAAAGACATGCTCTAATCAAAGTGCAATAGGAAGTTGGAAAAGTTGTAGAACTTAGAAAACAGCTATCATACTTTTATTGTTTCCCCAAGATTTCAAACATGCCCTCGTCCCCAAGTATACAAAATCAGACTTAATGTTGCTACGCTATTTTGTTCCATGGCAGCCGATTTAAAAAAAAAGAAGAGAGAATTGATTACTTAGCAGTCATTTTGATTTCTACTACTTGCTCAACAATTTGTTTCACACATATTAACCTGTAGTTCATTAGAAGTCTACAAAAATAATCTATGCAACGTCTTATTTTACGATATCTTTTTCTTATAATGACGTATCGTTTTCGCTTCGTAAAAGGTCTAGTCACCCATTAGCCCTTACTTTGCCAATGCTGTCCGTACACTTGTTATTTTGAAAATACTTTTTAATATATTTTAATCCCTTCCCCCTTAAGATAAGACATAATAAACCTGTAAAAGCCCGATGCGATCTGTTTCCCTGCTCAGGTACTGCTAGGGACCCTTACGATATCAACTTGGACCCACCACGTATGTCCACGTATCGGAGATACACTAAGACCGCTTAAGTGTGTGAAGAACAATAAGACACCGCGAGAGGAAGGTATTCCGACTGAAATGTATACCACTGCTCGTTGATTTCGTTGACTTCATTGCTGGTTTCGATTCCCTAACCAGATAGAAATTATGGCTGAGGATGGAGTGCCACATGACCTTATCGACATACTCCGAAGCGCGCACATAGACACCAAAGCCTGCTTCTGTCTTTTTGGCACAACGACACTCCCAAGCTTCCAATGGAATTTCGGGTCAAACAGGGATGTCCCCAATCACCCGTATTACTCAACTACTCGGTAGATTTGATAATGAACAATACCCTGAGAATTTACAGTCGAATTGTCTCCAGACAGCAGGACGGTTTCCTTCAACTCGTGATAGATTTGGATTTGCAGACAACATTGTCGTGTTTGGAAACCATTGCCGACGGCTTGAATGACATGACTGATGCTGTCTGTGTGGTTTCGAAGTACATCAGACTCACCATTAATAGCTCCAAGACTAAGGTTATTGCGCACAACCTTTCTGCTTTATGTCTATCATTGTGGATGTTAACCAATCTTAAACATCGATGAATTTAAGCACGCTGTGTCCATTATGATATCAGATGATGGAGCACAAAAATTCATATCAGCACGCATAGCAAAGGATTAGGGGTCTTTGTCACTTTAAAAGACGCACTATAAGTGAAATATGAGATCTCGACAAAAGAAAAAAGTCAGAGCCTAAACAATATCCGTTCGAGTTGCACTACCGTACACTTGCAAGACGTGGCTACTCAAGGCCGAAGAGGCGAGAGCTTTGGACCCGTTCAATGATCGCTACCTTTGTTATGTACTCAAAATTATCTGGTGGTTTATAATTTCCAATAGCCAGGTTAGAAGTCGTTTCGGCCAGTCCAAGGTGCTATCCTTCGTCATCAAAAAGCCGCCTCAAGCTCTTCGTCCACACCTCGCGTCACCCTGAAGGTAGAATACGCCGAAACGTTCTCACCGGCGAGCCAGCATCCTCCTGGAGACGACAACCAGGACAAAAGAACAACCTTCGTCAAAAATTCGAAGAGGACTTAGAACGACGGGGATAATTCTGGATGGATGGTCAGAGATGGACCAGAGATTGGATGAAGATCACTGGGAAGCTGCGGGCTACAGATCGCAGAAGTCGGAAGTAATTCCAAAATCCATGGTGCCGAGTAGGACAGTTCATCGTCTTGTTTGTGCCAAAAGCATAAAGTGAGAGCCTCAATTTCATCTTTTCACCGTCAAGGGGTTTTCGGTGATTGACAAAGTAAACTACTATTGAGCACCGAAATACTTGCTGTCAGAAGAGACAAATTCAAGCTGTTGATGTACCAGTCTGTATTTGCTTTTGGCTCTCCAGAATGTTATCATTGCCGTAGTCAAGCTTTCAGTTCGTGAATAAAAATAGCATTTTAGTTAGGCAACTAGGTCTAATTATTGCAGAATTTGTGTTGTATAGTTTTCTCTAGAACAACCGTATTTACATTTATGGGGTTTTAAGTAAGTTCTATGACTTCCATCTGTCATGCATATGAAGTACCGATTTATGTAAAAATTGGCCAATTTTGTTCACATACTGGAACAAAGTATGTCCCACCTTCGTTTGGTTTTAGAATTTTTGAGCCTCCAAATCGACTAAGCACCCAATTAACGACACAATGGAAGCACAGCGAAAAAATTAGGAGATTTTTTTTTGGAACAGAGAGGGAATGGATAGCAAGAAAACTATAAACCAATGTTCGAATTCTCAATCCAAGATTTTCAATCGAGAACTTCAGTGTGTCTGCTGGCAATTAAAATTCCACTGAAGTGTCTCCACGTCTAAAATTGAGTTGGCAAAGTGAAAAGGTATTACGTATAGGAATTCTGGCAAATTTCCCAAACGTAAAATTTACCCTGGAAAATTCAGCCCCAAAAACTTCCTTCCCGATGGAAAATCCCCCCCCCCCTCCCAAAAAATGTATATACTTTACATTAACAAATACTATACGCAAACAATGGACACATTTCATAAATTATAGCCCTTTCCCCAGGGGCCTGGAGGGGGGGGGGTCACCTTTCAACTTTCGAACAAAATGGCTGTCTCAAAATTTGGATCGGACAACTTTGATGAAAAACGGGCTTGGGAGGGGGGCTAGTTGCCCTCCAATCCTTCTGGTCACTTCAAAAGCGCACTAGAGCTTTTAATTTCCGCTCGAATGAGCCCTCTCTCGATATTCTAGGATCATTGGTTCGATAAGATCACCTACCCTTTGAAAACAAATAAACACGCATCCGTTATCTTTCTGCTGGCAAAAAAATATTAAATTCCACGTTTTTGCAGATGGGAGCTTGAAACCTCTACAGCAGGGTTCTCTGAAATTCTGAATCTGATGGTATGATTTTCATTAAGATTCTGCAAATTTTTTGGGGTGTTTTCCTTCCGACTTTTTTTGAAAAATGAGATATTTTTTTTCGGGTTCGTAAGCTAATTCAGCATAAAAAGCAAATCTCTTTTTATATAGTATATCTATTGATGTAAAAAGTTCGTACTTCAATGTTGATTACTATTGATCCGAGTCGTTCCTTACTTACAGTTCGTTACCAAGAACTATTTGATTCCTTTACCGTTATAATATACGTATAAAATGGGAACCAATGTGCCCCACTCATGCATGAACGCAGGGGGAGGGGCTTTGGGCCGTTTTTTTTTCCTCTATTTTTTTTATATTTTTTACATTTTTACGATTCATCCATCACCCCACAGAAATACCTGTTTAAGTACCTGATTCCAATATAAAAATTAATTTTCGCAATATTTTTGTTCCTTGGTTATTTCGCAATCCATCTTTATACTTTTTGCTAGAATAAGCGAGAAAAAGAATATTGACTAATCATGCCATAATGTATTGACTATAAGAGGAGCTTACTTTCATTTTTAAACTTTGCTCTAAAAACTTTATCTGACAGTAATCACTATAAAACAGTTTAAAAACGTTAACAATTTTGATCGAGAAAATCATACATACTTGGATTTGTGCCAAATGGTTATTCAATTGTTTTATAAGAATGTTCTGAATGTATTGGTCTGACATTCTGTATTGGTCAATTTTGACCTCAAATGAGCTAAAGTACATGTTAGCATAGCTTAATTAATTCACTTCTAAAATCATTAGTTAGTATTCAATGCCTGTAACGTGTTTTTTATCAGTCTAAATTAATCCTTATTTTTAGGGAATTAATTAAAAAAAAAAACTTTCCGAAAAATAAGTTTTTCAAAGAAAAGTAAAGGCCATTTTAAACTTAAGCTCAGGAGATACAAATACCTGTTAAAATTCAAACTCAAAACGACCAGAAATTACTATTAAAGAATAAATGAAACCCAAAACGAACAGAAATTAAATAAACAATCATAGCAAAAAACATACAACAAGTAATAATATAAATGAATAAATAGATCTTAAAGCAAGTAATGCTTAGATTGGATATGAAAATCAAGCTTAAAACGAAAAACAAATATTTTGCTATTAAAGTATAAATGAAACTTAAAACGAACAGAAATTAAATAACAATCAATGCGAACAAACATACAATATATATTAATGTAAATGAATAAATAAATCTTAAAACGAGTGAAACTTAAATTGAATATGCAAATCAAGTTTGAATCGAATAAAAGTAACTACAAACAAGAGTTTGGGGTATCGCCTCACTGCAGAAGCCTAAATCCTACTGCGTCATTGGCGCTTTACTGAAAACAATTCTTTCATTAATTAAGATTTTAGGGAATAAATATCAGCATATGTATATTAAATTGACAATGCACATTTTTTTTCAGTAAACTCATTTGAATTTTTTTTCAGTAAAGCACAAATTATATTCTCGCTTTTAGAAAGCATAGGGTTTTTGAACCCTACTCATATTATTTATGCTCGTTTTGAGTTTGACTCTAATATTTATTTTAATATTTGTTCGTTTTGGGTTTCATTTATTTATTGATACTGATTTGGGGTAGTTGTATGCTTGGTAGATTATATGATAGCCCGGACGCCAGGTGTTGAAAGTGTGAATCATACCACGACGGAATGGGGCTGCTACGAGAATTAGCCTACCCTCCACCCCCTAAATTGACCATGCGGATTCAAAATACCAATGGCACTTGCTTGCGAGAGGTGGAACACTCCGAAACTTGACATTTTATTTATTTTTGGTGTTTCATGCAAGAAAATGCATGTTCCACAAAGTTTGAGGTGCAGTTTTCCGCTCAAATAGAAATGCCTAGAAGCCATAGAATGTTTTCATAACAAACCAACACGATTAGTTAGAAAAAATGAGAGTTAAAAAAATGGCAAAACTATATGAGTCTTGAACAGTCTTGGAAAGTATAAACAAAATCAAATTGAATATTAGATATATAATGATATTAATTGTTGAAAGATCCATCAGTTCAAGATTTTTTTTTCACTGTAATTTTATTTTCATTTTCAATGCTGTAAGAACTGGAAAATAATAAATTTGTAATATACAAGTAATTCGTTTTCAGTGAAGCATCAATGACGCAGAAGGCTTTAGGTTTTTACAGTTAAAGAAGGGGGTAGTATCCAAATTTTGTTTGTGGTGAAACTATATTTGTCTTGACTAATCTTGAAAAGAACTAATAAATTAAACTGAATATTTGATGCATAATGATATTAATTGCTAGAAGCTCATCAGTTCAAAATTTTACTGTAGTTTTTAATATTTATTTTTCAATATTAAGTACAAAAGAAAACATTTGTAATATAATTCGTTTTCAGAAAAGCGCCAATGACGCAGTAGGTTTTAGGCTTCTGCAGTGAGGCGATACCCAAACTCTTGTTTGTAGTTACTTTTATTCGATTCAAACTTGATTTGCATATTCAATTTAAGTTTCACTCGTTTTAAGATTTATTTATTCATTTACATTAATATATATTGTATGTTTGTTCACATTGATTGTTATTTAATTTCTGTTCGTTTTAAGTTTCATTTATACTTTAATAACAAATATTTGTTTTCGTTTTAAGCTTGATTTTCATATTCAATCTAAGCATTACTCGCTTTAAGATCTATTTATTCATTTATATTATTACTTGTTGTATGTTTTTGCTATGATTGTTTTATTTAATTTCTGTTCGTTTTGGGTTTCATTTATTCTTTAATAGTAATTTCTGGTCGTTTTGAGTTTGAATTTTAACAGGTATTTGCATCTCCTGAGCTTAAGTTTAAAATGACCTTTACTTTTCTTTGAAAAACTTATTTTTTTTCCGGAAAGTTTTTTTTAATTAATTTTTGTTCGTTTTCGATTGCAAAAAGTTTCAAGTTTTTTGGCAGGGGGGGGGGGGGGGGTGCTTACTGTCCGATTATTCTTGACTTTAAAAAACGGATCTAGAACTTTCAGTTTAAATCGAATGAGGCTTTTTTCAAAGTCTGTACGATTACCTCTTTGATAAAAACCTTATATATGAACAATAGACAGCTTGCATAACTGTGGACAGCGATTGACAACAATGAATGGATTGAAAAAATAGCTCCAATAAGGGGGTTTAGACCATTTCACTTGCTGACACAAAAGATCACGACTGTTTGGAATTGACCTTAATAGGATTTTGTGTGCCAAAGCAATTTTACATGTATCTCAGAGTATGTATTTTAACCTTATAATTGGATAATTATAATAATTTCCTATGTGTTCTTCCCATACAAAATGCCTTCCCATAAGTTATAAACCCCCTTTAATAAGTTATGCCCCAGGGCATAACTTACAACGCCTACCCCCTGGCCCTGGTGGGGCTGTGTCGACACCGGAGTTTTTTGTTATAAGAACTTTGAACTATTTTAACAAAATGTCTATCTCAAAATTTTTATCTGATGCATTTAGGGCGTGGAGGAGGGGGGGGGGGCTAGTCACCCTCCAATCTCTTTTGACTCTTAAAAAGTGAACAAGAACTTTCAATTTTCAGTCAATGAGACCTCTCCAAAGTTTATACGTGCATCCCTTCCATAAGCAATAATTTGGAAGGAATCGGAGAATCCTTAAATTACAAACTCTTGCCCTGAGGGCTGTGGGGCAGTTGTCATCTCAAAAACCTAATTTCCAGAACTTAAAACTACGTTTAATAAAATGGCTGTCTCAAAATTTTGATTGGATGTGTTTGGGGAAAAGGCGGGCGTCGGGAGGAGGGGGGGCTAGTTGCCCTCAAATCACTTTTGACTATTAAAAAGGGCACTAGCCCTTTGAATTTCCATCGAATGAGCCTTTTTTGAAGTTTCTACGACACCGCCTTCTATAAAAACCTTATATGCCCCCAGGGCATAACTTACAACCATTGCCCTGAGGGTTGTGGGGGATTGTCCTCATAAAAAATATATTTTCTATCTGGAAATCAACTATGCTGAACGAAATGGCTATCTCAAAATTTTGATTGGACGTGTTTGGGGAAATGATCGGCGTGGGAGGGGGGCAGTTGCCCTCCAATCACTTTCGACTATTAAAAGGGCACTATCCCTTTGAATTTCCAATCGAATGAGCTTTTTTTGAAGTTTCTACGACAACGCCTTCTATAAAAACCTTATATGCCCCCAGGTCATATCTTAAAACCCTTGCCTTGAAGGTTGTGGGGAGTGTCCTCCTCAAAAAACATATTTTCTATCTGGAAATCAACTACGCTGAACAAAATGGCTATCTCAAAATTTTGATTGGATGTGTTTGGGGAAATGATGGGCGTCGGGGGGGGGGGGGGGTGGGATAGTTGCACTCCAATCACTTTTGACTATTAAAAAGGGCACTAGTCCTTTAATTTCCAATCGAATGAGCCTGTTTTGAAGTTTCTACGACAACGCCTTCTATAAAAACCTTGTATGCCCCAGGGCATAACTTAAAACCCTTGCCCTGAGGGTTGTGGGGGAGTGTCCTCCTCAAAAATATTTTCTATCTGGAAATCAACTACGCTGAACAAAATGGCTATCTCAAAATTTGATTGGATGTGTTGGGGAAATGATCGGTGTGAAAGGGAGGGGGGCTAGTTACACTCCAATCACTTTTGACTATTAAAAAGGGCACTAGCCCTTTAATTTCCAATCGAATGAGCCTGTTTTAAAGTTTCTACGACAACGCCTTCTATAAAAAACCTTATATGCCCCCAGGGCATAACTTAAAACCTTTGCCCTGATGGTTGGGGGAGTATCCTCCTCAAAAAATATTTTCTATCTGGAAATCAACTACGCCGAACAAAATGGCCATCTAAAAATTTTGATTGGATGTGTTTGGGGGAATGATGTGCGTGGGGGGGGGGGGCTAGTTGCCCTCCAATCATTTTCGACTATTAAAAGGGGTACTATCCTTTAATTTCCAATCGAATGAGCCTGTTTAGAAGTTTCTACAACAACGCTCTCTATAAAAACCTTATATGCCCCCAGGGCATAACTTAAAACCCTTGCCCTGAGGGTTGTGGGGGAGTATCCTCCTCAAAAATATATTTTCTATCTGGAAATCAACTACGATGAACAAAATGGCTATATGAAAATTTTGATTGGATGTGTTTGGGGAAATGATGGGCGTCGGGGGGGGGGGGGGGGTTAGTTACACTCCAATAACTTTTGACTATTAAAAAGCGCACTAGCCCTTTAATTTCCAATCGAAATGAGCCTGTTTGAAGTTTCTACGACAACGACTTCTATAAAAACCTTATATACCCCCAGGGCATAACTTAAAACCCTTGCCCTGAGGGTTGTGAGGGAGTGTCCTCCTCAAAAATATATTTTCTATCTGGAAATCAACTGCGCTGAACGAAATGGCTATCTGAAAATTTTGATTGGATGTGTTTGGGGAAATGATGGGCGTGGGGGGGGGGGGAGGGGGGCTAGTTAAACTCCAATCACAATCGACTATTAAAAAGGGCACTAGCTCTTTAATTTCCAATCGAATGAGCCTGTTTTGAAGTTTCTACGACAACGCCTTCTATAAAACCTTATATGCCCCCAGGGCATAACTTAAAACCCTTGCCCTGAGGGTTGTGGGGGAGTATCCTCCTCAAAAATATATTTTCTATCTGGAAATCAACTACGCTGAACAAAATGGCTATCTCAAAATTTTGATTGGATGGGTTTGGGGGGAAAACTGATGGGCGTGGGGGGGGGTTTACACTCCAATTACTTTCGACTATTAAAAAGGGCACTAGCTCTTTTAATTTCCAATCGAATGAGCCTGTTTTGAAGCTTCTACGACAACGCCTTCTATAAAAACCTTATATGCCCCAGGGCATAACTTAAAACCCTTGCACTGAGGGTTGTGGAGGAGTGTCCTCCTCAAAAATATATTTTCTATCTGGAAATCAACTACCCTGAACAAAATGGCTATCTGAAAATTTTGATTGGATGTGTTTGGGGGAAAATGATGGGTGTGTGGGGGGGGGAGGGGGGCTAGTTACACTCCAATCACTTTTGACTATTAAAAAGGGCACTAGCTCTTTAATTTCCAATCGAATGAGCCTGTTTTGAAGTTTCTACGACAACGCCTTCTATAAAAACCTTATTTGCCCCAGAGCATAACTTAAAACCCTTGCCCTGAGGGTTGTGGGGGAGTATCCTCCTCAAAAATATATTTTCTATCTGGAAATCAACTACGCTGAACAAAATGGGCTATCTCAAAATTTTGATTGGATGTGTTTGGGGAAATGATGGGCGTGGGGGGGGGGGCTAGTTGCCCTCCAATCCTTTTCGACTATTAAAAAGGGCACTAGAACTCTCGATTTTTAATCGAATGAGCCCCCTTTGAAGCTTCTACGACGACCTCTTCCATATGAAGTGCCTCTGGAAAAAAAAAAAATATAATAAAACAACATTTGGAGCCGTATGGCCTTTACTATAGGCAACGCTACAGCGTTGCCTCTGATATCCTTGTGATACGGAATACCATTTTGAATATACAAAACTCACAAGTGCGTTGTTGCTAAAATCGTGAAAAAATATATTAAGTTACCGTAGTCCAATTCGACTCTGAGAGTCAGTCGATTAAACCCGGTCTGCCTCTTATAGGCTCAATGTCTTATTAAGCAGATTGATATTAAACGGAATAAAAACAGCTTTTATCGTGTATATTGTGAAATATCTCGAGTAAGATATGCTATATATCAATTTAAATGCGGTAGTATTGATTAGTGAATTCCGAGACACCCATAGATAGTTATTTTTTGTCCAAATGTTCAAAAATAAAACTAAATAAAAATCTTCTGTAAGTGCTTGTGTCTTGAGCAAAGATCAAATTTCTTAATCTTAAAGTCATAGTTTGAAATGTCGCACAGGCAAGATCAAATGAGAACTTTTTTATTCCTCACGGGAAAAGCTTTTTACCCCAACAGCTTCGCTCAGGCATGTGGGAGCGAAGGATACTCATGCCCCACAACGCCAGAAATATCCAGATTTTTACGATATTCCTATTTTTGTTGTTTTTGCCGAACTTGAAACTGCGACCGCTTATTACTAATTTTTGTCAATAATTGTCTCGTCTCTTGACAACCCAGTTATATCCCAAAACTAACAGGACAAGGACTTATTTTTATGTTAAAAAGAATATGCCTAGGAGATTTTCCCTAATTATATTTTACTAAGAGCGATTTCTGACAAATAGTAGTATATATATAGGTAGAATTTATCGAATATTTAAATCAGATAAAATTGACTGACAAGTTGTGGATTGAAAAAAAGAATTTAAGTTTGTCAATAAATCAAATTGTGAAGGTAAGAAATATAAAAATCAGTAGCCGTTTATTTTTATATATCACTACATAGATAAAAAAAATATTTCAAAATCCACACAATTGATCACGGCTTATGTACAATTGAATATTGTATTCCAAACCATAACTGAAACTGTTACCAACTAGTAATCTTCCAGGAAATATGACAGGCTAGCACTGAATTTTTTTCATCTCCAGTTTTGGTTCATCAATAGGTACAGTTACAAAGTGAAGATAATCATTCGCGGCGGTTGAACACATTGAAAAGTTTTTAGGGAATGCCAAAATATCAGTCAACAGCAAGGGAACGGCCTGAAAAAAAGTTTTCTTACAATAGTGCTATTCAGCAACTGAAAAAAAAAATCAAATTAGTGCAGAAAAAAAACAAATAATTATGCAGAAACTATTGAAAAATTAATGAAAACTTGACTGTTTTTTAAGAAAAAAAAAAAAGTATTCACAGTTTTGAAAACGTCAGGATTTAAAGTTCCAACTTCTACAGACAGGTAATGATTTTTTATATGTATCATCAATTCCGTTATACTCAACTTTTATTAATAGAAAAAAAGGCTAAAAGAGACATATAAAAGCATATCTTTTACAGCCGACTCGAAAGTGGTCGCTCACACCGAAAAAAAGGCCACTATGATATGGTTTATACAAATAAAGTATAAATTCATCTGAAAACTGTAAAGTAAAAGGCAAAAAAACATCTGAAATCCAACTAGAAATCTCGAAGAAGGAGGAGAAAAAAAACTTGATAAAAAGAATCAAACATTTACAGTTCCAAAAATTAGTGTTTAACAAAACGGGCTGACCTCTGAACGGCTCAGATAATAATCTTGCCAATGGTCATTGAAGCAAAAAAAAAAATGCAAGGAAAAGAAATAAATGAAATGGAACATTGAAAGATATTGGAAATGTAAGAGAAATAATTAAATTGAAACAAGTGATCATTGTCATTTTTATTATTCTAAATCAATAAAAAGAAAAGAACACAATATAAAAAAGCATAGAAAAAAGACAGTAAAAAAGAAAGCATACAAGTTTAATTAAGCAAATGTAATTAAGAATGTAAATAAGCATTGCTTAAACGATTATACCTCGTAGTCAGACATCTGAAATCCAACTAGAAATCTCGAAAGAAGGAGAAAAAAAAAAACTTGATAAAAAGAATCAAACATTTACAGTTCCAAAATTAGTGTTTAAACAAAACGGGGCTGACCTCTGAACGGCTCAGATAATAATCTTGCCAATGGTCATTGAAGCAAAAAAAAAAAAATGCAAGGAAAAGAAATAAATGTGAAATGGAACATTTCAGAGTATGAAATGTGAAGAGTATACATGGGCTTATGGTTCTATCTTAAATCAAAGCAGTAAACGCTGCCAATTTTACTGCTTACAATTGCAAGGAAAAGAAAGAATTGAAATAGAACATTGAAAGATACTGGAAATGCAAGAGAAATAAATAAATTATCACAACTGAGACACAGTCTGATACACAAGAATTGTGCGACTGTACGTGTTCTGCATATAGTTTCCTACAATGACGATTCCAATAGTATACGTTTCGTTTCGATCCGACGCAATTTCGAAGTGTTTCAGGCTATTTTTCAAAATTTCCATAAGTTTGTTTTCACAATAACATTTTACTCTAAAGACTAATCGAAATAACAGTAAATAAACACTATCGACGACTCATTATATATTCATGTTTGCAAATATTATGGTACGATAAGGAAGCAACATTTTCTATGGAAGCTGGAGGGTCACTCGCAGGGGGGGCAGGAGGGTCTCTTTGCAAATAAATAATTAAAATGGTAAATATATAAATAATTATATTGTATATATATATATACACACACACACACACACATATATATATATATAAGTATATATATATATATATATATATATATATATATATATATATATATATATATATATAGTATATATATATATATATATATATATTATATACATTTATTATTTTTGCTTTATTATTTTTCTTGTAGTTTTGAGCCTATTTGACACTGATCTTACATGTAATCCTTGTTTAACCTTTACAAATTAGTTTAGTTGATTACGTTGAAAATTCTAACCATTTCCCTTATTAAGACTGAAAACTGAATGTTTATGGTTAAAGAGTAAAAAAAGAACTTTCTACACCTAAGACAAGACTGAAAGGAGGCAATAAGGCCAAAGTTATGACAGACCAGGTGACTTTTATGACAGACCAGGTTGCATTTTTCTAATGCATTTGGCATTAACTATATTCACAATAACAGTCACTTTAACGTACTGATTTGGTAAAATCAGTGGCAGATCCAGGGGGGGGGGGGCGTAATTTGTGTAATTTAGGGGCCGTAGTAGTGTAATTTACTTAATTAACGCAAGTTTGCCTTAATTAAACTTGCTCCTAACGCAAGTTTATCGGATCAACCTATTTTGACCCCCCCCCCCCCTAAAAAAAATCCTGGATGGTAAAATATACATGGATATGACTAAAGCTTTCCCACCTGCTTAATCAAATGCCTTATCGTAGTCTATAAAAACTCAGGACTAAAGGAATCTGACAATCCAGATACAACTCTATTATTAATCTAAACAAAAATTTGATGAACTCATCTTTCAAAATCGGTAAATCCTAAAATCTCCAGTTTCATATCCAGTTATTTTTTGAACACTCCTCGCAAATTCTAATTTTCATAGTAATAAATACCTAATGATAAGTTTGTTTTCCTAAAATTCAGCTTCAAATCGACTCTGGACACTACTACATTGAAGTCTTCCCTTTTGACATCAATTGCAGTACTACTATACACCCTGACACAAGTTGTCCTAGCCTCAGTCTTGCCAGTCTTTGATTTACATTAAAATAATTAACAGAATTAGGCGTCTTATTATCATCTGAAAATCATTTTAGCTTATGGGTCATTTTATGATGAAGTACGGCAAGGCCGTATCCAGGGGGGGGGGGGGGGGGGTTACCCGGTTTTGAACCCCCCCCCTCCCCCCGAAATTTTGACCGAGTCGGAAATTAGTCTAAAAAAATACCTGTAAAGACAAAACCTTACCAAAAAAAAAAAAAATATATTCTCCCACACTAAATCCTATTGCATTTTGTGGGTAAAACGGTGCTTATCAGCTTACGCAATTAGGTAACCGTAGGTAACCCCATGTTTCACCTGACCTTGCATAGTAAATTAGGGTTAATATGCCACTATTATCCTTTGCATTCTGTGGCATACAAAAAATCCTATTGCAATTTTGGGGTTAAAAGGTTGTGATCAGCTTACACAATTAGGTAACCCCATGTTCGCCTTATTATGCAAGGTCAGACCTTGCATAGTAAATTAGGATTTAATGGGGACTCGAGGTAAATGTTATAAGATTTCTGCAAGATTGTCAGTACAGTTCAGTTCAATTTCGGACTTGGATAAGAGAAGAGCGACTTTCAACATGAAGAGGAAGTGTGACATTACGTCATTTTTTCGCGCCCAAGCGGACCGGGGATGTTTCTGACAGTGGCGTTAGCGGGACGTCTGCGGGAGCAGTCATCTACACCCTGTGGATCTGAAGGGCACTGGAGCCATTGTTGAAGCTTATGAATCACGGACCCTGGAACCAACCACGACGCAACACCGCCTGCACCAACCCAGTCTCTGTCGTTGTTTGCAAATGACATCGGTCGTTTTGTCAACAAATCATCCAGTCTCGATGCAAATTCTAAACTTCGTTTGCTGAAGAGCCCTTGGACTCCAGATATCTCCTACATTTTTCCAAGTATCCAAAAAAACGGAAGCTGAAGTTTCAGTTAACTTGGCTCGCTCGTTTCAGTTGGTTGTCCTACTCTCCGTCTGAGGACGCTGCTTTTTGCAGATTTTGCGTTTTGTTCTCGTCAGAGACAGGTGGCAAAGGCTGCCACCAGCACTTGGGGAATCTAGTCACCAAACCATTCAGGAACTGGAAGGATGCGATAGAGTGCTTCACAGCTCACCAACAAGCAGAGTTTCATAGAAACTGCATCGTATCGGCTGAAAACTCATTTCAATCTCGGAGAAAAGGCAGGACAATATCGCGCATCAACTAGACGCGGCAAGGAAAGCGCAGGTTCAAGAAAATCGCCAGAAGTTGCGACCAATTGTTGAGACGGTGATATTTTGTGGGCGGCAACAGCTTGGCCTTCG
Source organism: Artemia sinica (assembly GCA_027921565.1). Taxonomy (NCBI): domain Eukaryota; kingdom Metazoa; phylum Arthropoda; class Branchiopoda; order Anostraca; family Artemiidae; genus Artemia; species Artemia sinica. The sequence goes on along the minus strand of CM051265.1, from coordinate 28,310,250 downwards.
TGGTACTAACGATTCCGGCCCCATTTCGGTCTCGGATCCAGAATCTTCCCACAATGATGGCAACTTCCGAGCACTACTGCGGCTGAGGGCGAGTCACGGTGACGATGTTCTGAAGAACCATCTTCTTTCTGCGGCAGGAAATGCCACATATTTTTCTCCCATCATCCAGAATGGTATTATCGCCGCATCCGGGGAGCTTCTTCAGCAGTCTATTGTGGAAAGAGTAAAACGCAAGTCCATGCTTTCGGTGCTTGCCGATGAAACGGCGAACGTTTCGAACACGGAGCACCTGTCTGTTTGCGTCCGCTACACATTCAAAGGGAACCTGCATGAGGACTTCCTTGGTTTTACCCCAGTTTTGATTTGACTGGGCAAGGTCTGGCTTCATCAATCCTGCGATTTCTCGAAAGCCTTGGTCTTAATCTGAACAAGATGGTTAGTCAGGGATATGACGGTGCAGCAGCGATGAGTGGGCATCTTAGGGGTGTCCAGGCTGTTATACGTGAAAAGTATCCGAAGGCGCTTTACGTCCATTGTAGTGCGCACAGTCTCAGCTTGGTCATCTCTTCTGTATGCTCTATTCTGGCGTTTAAGCATTTCTTCGGTGTCTTGTCACAAGTCTGGAGTTTTTACCATACTTCCCCACTCAGGACACAGAATTTAAAAGAGATCAACGAAATACTACCGGATTCGAGGAAACATACTTTAACCAGACTCTGCAAAACAAGATGGGTGGAGCGCCAGATTCAGTCGTGCGTTTTCTTGAGCTGTACCAACCAATCCTACGATCCCTGGAAGCTCTTGAAGAAGAACGGAAATGCAGAAACTTCTGCAAAAGCGGCGCAGTTGCTGGACACGATGAACCAGTCGCTTTGTTGTGTGTCTCCATGTGGTCAAAGAGCTTTTCTGCCGTACGCTTCCACTGTGCAAGACTCTTCAGTCAGTTGACTGTGATTTGGCAGCTGCATGCAGGCACATGGAAACTGTCCTTTCAAACACAAAGGAAATGCGAGGAAATGCTGCTATTGCTTTCACGTCTATTTTCGACGAAGCTCAGAGTTTTGCCAGCGACTTAGGACTGGAGATGACTCGTCCAAGGACGAGAGGTGGCCGAGCATGCATGCAGACGATCCAGACCTTCTCAACCGCTATAGAAGCTCGCTCTTTATTCCTTTCCTGGACCACTTCACTTCCGAGCTGAAACAACGATTTGTGCTTCACCAGAAACTGCTGTCAAATCTCAGCGTCCTTTTTCTGCCAAAATTGTTTCCGTCGATCTGAAGGCATTAAACCTGGAGTCATTGGTTGAATTGTATGGCGATATTCTTCCCGAGCCAGACTGTCTGAAGCAAGAAATTGAGCTATGGCGCATCAAGTGGGAGAATGTTCTGGTATCAGAGAGGCCTACTTGTGCTGTGTCTTCGCTTCAGGCATGCGACGCCACCTTTTTTCCAAATGTTTTTCTTCTTCTGGCTGTTCTTGCGACGTACCTGTTAGCACTGCTACTCCGGAAAGAAGTTTCTCAACGCTCAGAAGGCTCAAACCTGGCTGAGAAATTCAACAGGAGAAGAACGATTGAGTGGCTTAGCCCTCCTTGCAGTCCATAGGGACGTTGACATCTGCCCAGACACGGTCAGACATTTTTGCAGGGAAGAAAAATCGTCGCCTGGATTTCGTTTTATATATATTCGCCCTTACTTTTAGCTAAAAAAATTAAATAAAAAATATATAGACTACTTCTACTTTTTGGCTTCTTTTTGCGTTCTGTTTTTGCTGTCTCCAAAAAAAATTAGCTTGTAGTATTTAACTGTATGTAAATACTTGTCTTCGTTTTTGCGTTACTAAAAAAAAAAAAAAAAAAAAAAAAAAAAAAAAAAAAAAAAAAAAAAAAAAAAAAAAAAAAAAAAAAAAAAAAAACCCTTAAAGATACGAAAGTATGCCTAGTGGACGCGTCCTCGTTCGCAAGGGGCGGACTAACGGTCTTCAGCTAACGTAATGTTGCTGGGAGGATGTTAGATAAAGTCCACGGGAAAAAATCAGGTAAAACCCCGAACAAAAATCCTGGATACGGCCCTGAAGTACGGTATTGCTTAAAAACTAGATGATCATGCCTGCAAAATTGTAAACGTCTAGCTACATTCCTCTTTTCTTTTCCTACAAAATCCCCCTTAGCCAACCAGGGCATTAAAGTCTCCTAATAAAGTACTATATTTTTACCAGGGATGTTGTCTATTGGTACTGTTGCTGTGTGTGAAAAAATTCTTTCGAACCAGTATTGTCTCCGTTAGTCATTTTTATAAGGACACGCGCAGTTAGAAGGCTATCATTTAGCACTTCCCAACCTAAGACTTAGAGGCTTCCTTATTCATCATGAGTCCTACTCCCAGTCCATTTGCTTCATCTTTAGTTCCTGAACAGGGTGGCCGGCGTTTACCCCCCCCCCCCCCGGCGATTACCCCCCCCCCGGAAAATAACCCCCGTGGAAAATAAGGCTTTCCAAATTGAGAATTTTATTTGAGTTTTTTTTTCCGTAGGGGAAGGAATTTTGGTACTTGTGTATTACGCGCCACTCACTCAAGTTTACGCTGTGTAAAACTCGAGAACAAACCGTTTTCTTCGTTAGTTTGTTTCATCTTAGCATGAGACCAGACAAGGACAAGCGACAGAATAGACGGGAAATATACAATTTGGGCTATATATTTGCACATAGGGGGGGGGGGGGGGGGGGGGGGGGGGGGGGGGGCGTCCTGGATTGTTTTTTTTTCAAGTGTTAACTGTTTTTTTTTTCAATGACCGATTTTCCAAGTATTAAGTACTATTATTAGGTTAATGTAGTGTTTCATTTAAGTGTTTTATGATGATCGCTGATTAAAAGTTTATGCTATTTGTGCCTTTCATTTATGGCTGTATAGTTTGGCTTTAAAATACACTTCTCTATCTATCTATCTAATATGCAGAATAATTGTACCAAACGTATTTGAATGCAGACCCGCTATACTTTACCCCCCCCCCCCCCCCCCCCCCGCCCCCCTCCTATATGCAAATCTATAGCCTAAATTTATTCTAAATTAACGAAAAAAACTGTAGGTTCTCGAATTTTAGTACCAAAAATTCGTTCCCCCTATGAAAAAAAAAACTCAAATAAAATTGTCAAATTTGGAAAGCCTTAATTTCCACGGGGGGGGGGGGGGGGTTCCTGGGGGTCCTGGGGTATTTACCGGGGGGGGGGTATTTTTCCGGGGTGTGTGGGGGTAATCGCAGGGGGGTAAATGCTAGAACCCCTGAACAGATACCCATAGATTACCCAGTTTCATATTTCCTAGCCTGAGAGATGAGTTCCCAAAACTACTAATAAGCCCAGTCCAAAAACGTAAAAAATTCGTCAGCCCAAAATGCAGATACAGATGTAGTCTTTAAACGCCGTAACGTTCCAAGGATTATGATTTTTTTTTAAATCTCCGAAAACGTTTAGCGCGTTAAGAAAAGCAAACAATCCCACCAGTGCAGGGACAAATAACTCTTTCTCAAGTATATACAAGCGCTTAAGCTGACTAAAAACCAGACAGCAAGAAAATCCTCGAGACCCCTAAGTGAGTGAAGGCTTTATGCAAAACCAATGCTCATTTGATGACTACATGGTTTTAGGCATTTGGCCATGCACTCTTGTCAGTAAGAGTCGATGCCCTATCTTCAGCTAAATTATCGACGACTCATTATAGATTCGTATTTGCAAATATTATGCTACGACAAGGAGGCAAACATTTTCTATGGAAGCTGGAAGGTCACTAAAAACATCTCTTAGAGGGGGAGGGGGTCTTTTTGCATCTTTTACTATGTGCAACATCAGTGTACTTAATCAATAGTTTGTGTCTCGTAGCTATTAATTTTATGCTTCTTTTATATTACCTCTAAGAAATAATGCTGTTTTTACCTGTGGAAATTTTCTTTAGCCTCTGCTGCAAACCTGTTTTCGGACTAGGAAAGTAGCCACAACTTCTGCTACCCTGTCAGGTACGTCCTCATGTACAGCGTGTCCACACAGAGGGAGCACATGCATTTGAAACTTGCCTGTAAATTTTGAATATTATTATATCAAACTTAAAAAAAAAAAATAGTATGAACTTTTAGTAAATAAATTGTAAGTAAAACAAACTGACCACCATGAGTGATCACCATTTTAATTATTTATTTTTGGGTAACACGAGGTATTATTTTAAACATGGCCACCAGACGGTGAAATTTTTCATTTCAATCCGATTTTTTACCTAAAAGGACCGTTTTACTTTTTTTTAAACATTAGCAATGATGTTCCCGATCCTTTTACCGTTGCAGGTTTAAACCGTCTGACACAACCCAATTTGTATGTTGTGTTAATAACAATCTTTTTTTTTATACTGGTCATCTGAGCCAAGTAGTTGCTCACTGTCTATCGTAAGTGGCATAGAACTTCATTTATGACTTGCTAATTTATACTTGTTTTTTAGTCTCTAACTTATTTCCGATTCGTAAATCAATTTTTGAGAGCAAAAGCTAGTAAGATGCTTACAACCTTCTTAATCCTTCTTTTGAACCACACAAATTCTTACTAAAACTGACTTATAAAAGAGTACAAAACAAAATCCGAAATTCATTTCCCTTCAAAAAATTCATCTTTTTCAACCATTCATCGCGACCTAGGGCAAAATCTTACTGAAAACAGGTCTTAGGATACAACAGATTAAATTAATAGTAAACCTGGATCCTTATTTGGACAAAAGTTAAAGTATCTCATGAGTTTATGCTAACTTTTAAAGACCAGAAAACAAAACGTATTTTTTTTTTTTTGTTTTTTTATAAAATAGAGATCTCAACCAAGAATATGACCATGGTCTGTTATAATGATAACAACAATTAAAAAGCTTTAGTCGAATTGCTAATGTCAAGGTTAATGAAAATCTTTCTCAAACTTCGACAATAAAATATAAAAAGGGAAAAAAAAAAGTAGCTTTTGTATGCTCCACAACGATAGTAAATTAAAAACAGCATAAATACCTAACATCACAGCAAAAAAAAAAAGAAAAAATAAATGGAAGGAAAATGAACACAAACAAAACTTAGTTATATAGGTGGGAGAAACCCAGATGAGTGGAAGCCCTAATCGAGGTTACTAGCAGAAAGGCTAATATATCCTTTTTGTCAAATTTCAGTGGGACAAAACAAAATAAAAGCCTAAAAGTATAAAAATATAAATTAATAGAGGCCGAATTACCTTGCATTTGTCCTACTGTTAAATCTTTGTCAAGGCGATCTCTATACCAGCCAACAGAAGAATTTTCGCTGCAGGAATGCTAAGGAACATATTAGAAAGTCCATGAAACCAACTATTCCAATACTTCTCCCGTTTTGGACAAAATTAATTCGCCAAGTATATCCAGTCTTTTTTACTTCCTAAAATAGTGGAAAAATCAGTTTTTGTATCTCCATCATTTGTAAACGAAATGGGATAAGAAAAAAGAATTTAAATTTGTAAGCCCAATGAAGTTTTGTAAGACCAATAAGTTATAGTTTTCCCCGTGGTGGGATGAACAAAGAGATTCAATTATACAAAGAGGTTGTACATTATATTGTTTTGAAACAAAGGATGTAATCAACCGTCAATTTTAATTGAAAGTACATAAGAGGTTTGTCCCGTCCAAGCTGTATTGAGGGAAATTGATTGGAAGATAAACCTATTCACACATTTGAACAATTCCCATATCTAACGAACATTTAATTTGCTGAGACTTACAATTTTGCAACTTAAAACCTTTCCATTAAATGTACAAAAAGCGAATTGTCCTCCTAAAAAAAGGTTACGTTGATACATGTAATTATGTAGATTCTACCATGATTCACTGCAAAATTACCATTTTTAACGCAATTATACACAGTATTGTATACGGTCTGTTGGGGTCCACCCCTGTTTCTTTTCTTTTCAGATAAATGACCTGTTTTCGTTCCGTAATTACATTTGCTTAGATTTGCCTATAGTATAATGACCATTTAAAGTCTTGTTGCTAAGCTACAGTTGTTTTGCAATAAGTAAGGTTTGAACTAAATTCTATTTTGGACTTCCTGGTTTGAGTCATTGAAAGATAAAGCTAAGGAGGTAGAATGGGTTTTGAATGGGGATTGAGAGGATTGCTGGACCAAGCGAAGGTCCACCCCTATGAACAGTTGCTGTAAAGAATATTATTTTGAGTTAGTCTGCATTTAGACCCCGTTCGGGGAAGCATATTTTTTGGTTTTTATATTTGACCGTTTGGAAGAATACAAGTAAGGTATTTTCTACAAAACTGTGT
>CM051265.1:28151430-28298930 GCA_027921565.1 Artemia sinica | reverse complement strand
AGCGCCCCCAGTAAAATTGTTAGGAAAAAAATGACTAAATTTTTGTATGTCTTGGAAGCTTAGGGTGCAAGTGCAGGCTTGAAATCACTGTTAAGAAGATAAGTTGTCTAGATTAAGAATAAATGGGAAGGAAGAGGTGACGTTAGGCACAGTAGAAAACTGAATAGCCTCACCTACCTAGGAAGCAGTATTCGTAAGGGAGATAGATGCGATTGAGATTTTAAATGTAGAATAGCCCAAGTCAAAGGGGGATTTTTTCGCAGTTGTAAAAGGTTTGGAAAAATAGGAAGATAAGTCTTATAACTTATATTAGCATACAAAAAGCCAAGTGAACTGATGAAACACGGGTGCTTCGGCAAGTTAGGATGCATACACCAGTATTTCCTAAGGATTATTTCAGGTATTCGCTTGAGTGACTAATATATCAACAATGATTAACAACAAAAATATACTTTGATACATTTGTCTAGGGCTATAATAAAACAAAGGCTAATGTTGTTAGACCACGTCTTACGAATGGTAATTTGCCAAAAAATCACGATTTTAGGCATCAAGTGAGGTAGGGGGAAGGCATATAGAAAAATTAAATGAATTAAAACCTTCAAGAGAGGGAGCAAGGTAGCAACGAAAAGATTTCAAAAAATAGTGGGATGGAGGAAGATCTTGCACAGCTGTTTTGGCCTTAGGTGATTAGACATTGTGATAAATTGTCAGCACTATCAGTATTCAATAGTAGTAGCACTGGCCTGATTGATTCCCAGACCTAAAAATGGACCTAAAATGTATTTTTGAGGCATTTAAAAACAAAATAAATCTTTACTCCCTCCTCCTGTCATAAAGCCCAAACCTGTGTGCAACTACGCGATAAAGCACAGTATTTGCTCATGGTTGAAAATGAAGCATGCTGTATGACAGGCAGTATGAGACTACTCAGGAAGGGTTTAAAAACTCCTTAGCACCTTTTCTTGGAGAGAATCTGTAGTCCTTTCAAAAACAAGAAGCTTATATCTTTCCTGTGAAACTCCGCAAAATTTACATCACAAATAAAAACTTAATGAGGTAAAATGTGACATTTGTATTCTTCAACTTAAAATGATCAGAAACTCTCCCAAGTTAGTTTGATATTACCACTCCCTGCTTTTGTTTCGACATTTCTGTTATACAGCATTGGGAGTGCCGATTAGACTAGGTAAGCCCCCCCCCCTAAAATTCAGCTTATGGGTGCCCATGTTGTAAGTAGCCTATATATTGAGAACCGGATCAGAGGTAACGCTGTAGCGTTGCCTATAGTAAAGGCCATACGGCTCCGATGTTTTATTATTTTTTTTCCCAGAGGCACTTCATATGGAAGGGGTCGTCGTACAAAACTCCAAAGGGGGCTCATTCGATTAGAAATCGAGAGTTCCAGTGCCCTTTTTTAATAGTCGAAAATAATTGGAGGGCAACCACCCCCCCCCCCCCCCACACCCATCATTCCCCCAAACACATCGAATCAAAATTTGGAGATAGCCATTTTGTTCAGCGTAGTTGATTTCCAGATAGAAAATATGTTTTTGAGGAGGACACTCCCCCACAACCCTCAGGGCAAGGGTTTTAAGTTATGCCCAGGGTGATTGGAGGGCAACTAGCCCCCCCTCACGCCCACCTTTTCCCTAAAACATATCCAATCAAAATTTTGAGATAGGCATTTTATTAAAAAGTAGTTTTAAGTTCTGGAAATTAGGTCTTTGAGGATGACAACTCCCTCGCGGTCCTCAGGGCAACGGTTGTAATTTATGCCCTGGGGGCATATAAGGTTTTGTATAGACAACGTTGTCGTATAAACTTCAGAAAGGGCTCATTCGATTGGAAATTTAAATGGCTAGTTCCCTTTTCAATAGTCGATAGTGATTCTAAGGCAACTGACACCCCTTCCATGCTCACTATTGTACCATGAGTAAAATGCGATGTATTTAAAATACCAAAATACAGTTCCCTTCTTTCTAAAGATAATTCTGACTTCCTCTAATTAAGTTAAATCTAGTTTCAAAATGAAAAGTCCGTAATCAGCAAAGAGAAAAAGTGCAGTCACCCCCAGACAAAGAACGGCGCTATCAAGCTTTAGATTTCGCTAAGAGAGTGAGTAACAAAAATTAGGCTACGTACAATATTTCTAAGGAAGTTTAAAAGATAGAAACCGTGTGAACGTCTAAATCATCAAAAATAGTTAAGAAAGATTATTGGACGACGGGTTCACATCCTTGGTCCCACTCGGGCCAATGGTGAGCCAGTTCTCACGGCGCAGGACTGAAGAGCTATGTTTGATAGTGGGGTAGAAGTGCTTTTGGGATTATTGGTAAATCAGAGTCAAAACCACTCAGACAAAATTCTTATATTCTTCCATCGTTGTAACCGTTATTGTCATTTGAAGTGACCCATTGCTGTGCACCTAAGTATGTAAGTTCAATAAATCTATTGCCTTTTTATCTGTGTTTATTTCATTTTATATGTCTGCATCTAGTCTAATAATAGGTAATTAGTTCGCACGTCTCCAAGGTAAAACGCTCCCAGGGAATCGGATCTCCAGATAGTTCAAGAAAAAGAGGTCACGTTTACATGGCTGTACATTTTACTTTCACTCAATAATTGAGGGTGGCACAGGCCTTGTTGGCATAATCTTCAGCGCTGTAAGCGGCGCTATCGGAGAACCTATAAAGGTGTAAGTTCACAGCCTCAAGGTATAATTTTAGACTTGACGCGATCAATCTTCATTACCGCTATTAGGACGGCCAGAAAAACTTTTATTGCTACAAATGGCGCGAGTCGAAATTGGAGAAAAACTTGCGAACTAGTTAGGCTATAAAACTTTGTAATTTAAATTTAATTATTGGAGAGATACAGACATATAAGTAAAGTGATTAGGCCTATTGCCGCTAAGCTACGATAGGGAAACCCTTTAAAATATCTCATAGGAGATAATAGCCTCCCCTAAAATAGGTTAAGTGAAAAAAATAAATTATTTTGAATTGATTCAAAAAAAAAATGGACGATCTCAATGAGTTATTAATAGTGCAGAAGTTAGTCGCGAAAAATATAGAGATAGCAAAATCTATACCAGAGTACAATGGTCAATCAGATATTGACGAATTTAATATCCAATTGACTCAGTTCGTACAACTACAAAAACAGACGTTGGAGCGTTAAAAGACATGCTCCTACTACGATTAAAAGGCCAGGCCTTAACCTTTATAAAACAGATCGAACATACCATAGACAATAACGCCAACTTGCCATTAAATACGGTTGATAACTTGTTAAAAGCATTCAAAGAGAGATTTACAGAAACCAGTTCCATAAATAAATTAAAACACGGAACAGTGAGCTTTGACTTTTCACAGAACATAAGAGAATACCTTGATAATATACGCATTTCTGTAGAGGCAAAATACGGAAGTGGTTCGGGGCAACTGTATGAAAAAGTCATACTAAATACCTTTTTGCAAGGGCTACCCCCAATACTATATAGAGTGGTAATATCCAAAAATATTCAGACGTTGGATCTTGCAGTTCAGGAGTAGAGCGATTGATCGAAGTTGATACGATGGTCGCTAATCATAGTAAAGCAAAAATAAATAGCCTAGGCGATGCAAACGCGAACCTAATCTTCAAGGGCGATCAGGCATCCCCCATTTCTTTTCAAGGGATAACTCCCCAGTGCCAAAACAGAAATAAAACGCCAGAACCCGCTAGGCAGAAAACAGTACGTTTTCAGCCTATCAAACAATCAATTTACGAAAATAACCCTACAATAATAAGGTGCTATAATTGTAATCGTGTTGGCCATATAGCGAGAGAGTGCCGTTATGTCCCCAATCGCATACCAAGAATTACTGTCGGTAATACGCAAAATTACGGCAACCATTTGTTCGGAAGAACAAATTTTAGCACCGGTCGTGCAATAGGCTATAGCCAGGGAGGATTGCGCCAATCAGTACCTTACAACACGTATCAACCAAATTTGTATAACCCTCCCCCAACAGACAAATTAATTACCGATTTGAAAACCCAAATACTCGCCAAGGCCAATATAATGCAAGAATGCCATATAGAAAATTACGAAAATTTGCCAACGGGACATGAAAATTTTGCAAGCCAACGGCATTGGCAGTCAGCGCCAGTAAGCGGCACTGACGCAAGACACCCAAGTTACCATAATAATATATGGCGAAGGCAGACAGATGTAAATCAATTAAATATGGCTGCGGAACCTCATACGTCTGAATACCTATTACAGGCACCGACACATGAAGTAAATCCTCAGGGAAACGTTTCAGGCCCCTCAGAAATATAAATTGGACCCCGAGGGTGCCCGCAATATTTAATAGGTCCAAGGCAATGGTGGTGCCGTCATGTAGTGATATTAATAACAAGTTACCTATATTTAATGATTTTTGTGTAGAAAATGTTTATTTTAAGGCTTTGATTGACTCCGGAGAAACGATTAGTATCATAAACTCTTGCGTATTTAATATGTTGCCTCTGCATATTCGGCGACAGAGGAACCCTAATAATCCCAATTTAACTGGTGTGTGACAGGTCATAAATAAATGCAAAAGGTTCAATTTGCCTAAACGTAAAAAACAGACAATAGGACCTTTAAGACAAATTTTATAATATGCGATAACTTTCCATATGAGGCTATCATAGGCGCAAATTTTCTAAGGTCTAATAGAATACTATTAGACGTGGCTAATGAGAAGCTTGTCTACCCAGCTAAGGCAGGCGAAGAAATTTCTACCTTAAGAAATTGTGACAGAGGTTACGAAGACAACGTAACAGTAAACAAAATTTCTGGCGGTATAATGTCGCAGTATTTTTGAACCTCATGTCTCGCAAAGACATGGCATAATTGGAAATTCTTTCAATTACCCTGAGAGACATTGCAGAAATGAAGTAAATTTAAGTAATAAAAGTATTGAATCTACGAAAAAAAAATAGAAGAAATGCGACAGTACAGGTCAAACGAAATTAAGAAAATAGTGGAACTATGGAAAAACATAGTAAAACCCAACGTGACGCCGCAAGATGCCGCAATGGCGCAGCATAGCGCCAGTATGAATCTAAAACAATAAAATTAAGAGAAATATTACGGATTCGCGATAAGGAAAACAAAAGTCCCTCCCAAAACGATGTAAAAATTCAAATATCACAGATGATTGAGCCAGTGGTTAGCAAATCTGAAATATGGTTTGCGACCCCATCTGAAATACCCGAAAATCTGCTATGCGAGGAACAGATTATATCTTATGACAAAGGAGAAGGTTTTATTTGGGTAACTAATAATCACGAAAATGATACAATTACAATTAAAAAGGGGACATGTTTAGTTCAAATCCAGGTTTTAGCGGAGAATGATTTAAATACATGGGAAAATTCGAAAAGAAACCTCGTTAACGGTATTAAAACTTCAAATAACAAATATCCTTTAACTAAATCGCAATTTTTAAACAAATTCAATATGGATCATATTACGGACTTGGAACTTAAGAAAAAATTATGCGAATGATTATGGAATTTTAAGGATGTATTCTCTGCATCTGAAGATGACATCGGGCTAATACCGTTTTATGAACACTCAATAAAACGACTGGTAATCCCGTAGCAAAACAGCCATATCGTGTGCCATATAAGCACAAAGAATGGTTAAAAAATAAAATCCATGAATTAGAAAAAAATGAAATTATACACCCAAGTATAAGTCCGTATAGTGCACCAGTGATCTTAGTACCAAAAAAAAGAATGGAGATCTTAGACTCGTAGTAGATTATAGAGCCCCTCAACAAACAAGTAGTTAGCGATAAATTTCCTCTACCAAGAATAGATGAAATTCTTGACTCAATTTCAAGCAAAAACAAAATTTTTACTTCTTTGGACCTTACCCAAGGCTACCACCAAGTGAAAATAGCCGAAAAAGATGTCCATAAAACTGCATTTTCAACTTCTGAATGTGGTTCATATGAATACTTAAGGGTACCATTTGGATTGAAAACAAGTTCAAGCGCGTTATGTAGACCCCTACTGCACCTGTTAGAGGATTAAAGAATATAATCCATTTTGTTGATGATGTTATATGCGTGGGGGAAAACACTGAACAACACTTAGCAACGTTAGCTAAGGTGTTCGAGAAGTTCAGACAAGGCAATTTAAAATGTTGGCCTGAGAAAGTAAATTTAATTCAACCTAAAATTAAATTTTTAGGAGTAGTAACCCAAAGAGAGATATCCCCAGACCCTGATAAAATAAAATGCGTTGAAAACCTCAAACCCCCTAGAACCATGAAAGAATTAAGGGGAATATTAGGTCTTACTGGCTACTTTAGAAAATTCGTACGCAATTACGCCCAAATTGCAAAACCCCTCACGGAGTTAACTAAAGGGAACTCCCAAAATGTTACCTGGTCCCAGGAATTTCAAACTTCCCTAGACCTTCTCAAAAAGGCACTCACTTCTGAACCAATATTAGCACTCCCTGACTTCGAAAACGGAAAATTTGTGGTTACAACCGATGCTAGCTCAAAGGCATTGGGGCTATTCTTTCGCAAATAATTCCCATAGGAAACCTTGATCCTTTACAAGGACCTTCTAATCAAAAAAAAAGAAAAAAGTTATATGCTATTCGAGTAAAACTTTATCAAAAGGCGAAAAGTAGTTATTCCGCCACAAACTTAGAATTATTATCTATTATCCACCACTTGGACAAATTTAGACATTATTTAATTGGTAGAAAATTTATACTACGATCCGACCATAAAAGCTTGCAGTACCTGCGCACATTTAAAAACCCCACGGGCATTCTAGCTAGATGGATTATGAAAATCCAAGACCTAGATTACGAATTTGAACATTTAAAAGGTAAACAAAACGCAGCTTGTGACTTTTTGAGTAGATACCCAGAAAATATTCCGTCGGAAGCCGAAGAAAATGAAGTTAACGCTATCAATGCTAAGAGCAAACACAAACGTAAGAAAAACAAAGTCAAAGACACAGTAAAAGAAAATAAGATTAACTATTGTCCCTTATCTTTGGAAAATATAAAAAGAAAGCAAAAAAAGGACGAAATGTGTGTAGCACTAATTGATTATTTTGTGAATGATGATGCGTTACCGGATAAATTCAAAACTCTTAAAAAAGAGATAGATAATTTTTACTATGATCTTGATGAAGAAATACTATGCAGAATCGTGACTGCTGAGACAAATAGAAACCAAACCTCAATAATACCTGTATTACCACAAAACTTAAAACTTGCATTTGAATATTTTCATTCAGATACAGGTGGGCATTTAGGAGTTATGAAAAACGTTCCATAAGTTAAAACAGTATTTTACTTTATTTCTACGTGCCGTCTGCAATGAAAAAACTTAAAGAATTTGTAAGTACATGCGAAGCATGCAACTTAAGAAAAATCCCCCCAGCTTATCCTAATCCTCCAATGGGAAGGATCCCGGTAGCAAAGTACCCCTTCGTTATTATCTCATTTGACCTATACGAAACAAGTGGAGGCTTGCCTATTTCTAGCAGAGGCCATACTTGTATTCTTTCGGTTATAGATCATTTTTCCGGATTTACTTTTGCAAAAGCATTAAAAAATCAAGGTGCTTATGCCACAAGTAAGGCGTTAGCAAAATTATTTTTACAATTTGGCATTCCTAATAAAATTTTGAGTGACAACGGGAGCAATTTTGTTTCAAAAGTAACAAAAGACTTAATGAGTTTTCTTAATATAGAGAAAATGGTGACAGCCCCATACCACCCACAAGCTAATGGTAAAATAGAAAACAGGCATAAAAAAATATTTTCGAACGTATTAAGTATTTATACGAAAGACAACAGGAGCGACTGGGATAAATTCTTACCTTATTTAACTAACGTAATCAACACTGCTTATTCCGAAACAACCAAAGACAATCCATTTTATTTACTTTTTGGTCGTGATTTTAGAATCCCGTATAATGAGATTATTGAATCTCGGCAGTATTATTATAGCTCGGAAGATTACAAACAAGAATTCATAAATAGGATGAGGAAAACTTATAAAATAGTTAGGCAAGAGTTAGAAAAATGTAAAATAAACCAAGAGCTAAGAAACCAACCCGAAGTCAAGGGGAGTATAAGTTTCAAAGTAGGAGACTTCGTTTACCTAAAGAACGAGGCAAAAAATGGAAGGAAAAAAAACTTTCCAACAAGTATTCTGGACCGTACAGAATAGTCAAAAAGTACGATAACGATCATACTTTTAAAATGGAAAACCCCGATAGTGGAAGAACTTACAAGGCGCATGTTAGCCGAATAAAAAGAGCCAAATTTCTAGAGAGATGGGTATCACATCCCTCCTCTACTGATTCGTCAGATGCAGAAAATGAGCCCCCTAGGTCAAGATTGGCAGAGCTAAAACCTTTAATTTCAAGCAAGACTACTTCGAGAATGACAGTGATGAGGAAAATTTGAAGAATTCTTAGCTATGAAAAATCTTGTTGTTCCTAAGAAAAAATCCCTAATACCAGGATTTTTTCCTGAAATAAAAAACGCCAAAAAGTCCAAAAGTTATTCATCGGCGAGCGCAGGAGATTTAGATTATACAATATCTCCAAAAACCCAATTTTTCCCCGATAGAATTTCGACCCCATGTCCCCCCATAAGATTTCCAGACGATATGGTTTCCCCTGCAACACCGATAGAAAGGCCCCTGTCTTTACAGGAAGAATTAAACAGAGCTGTAGAAACCCCCGGTATTACTGTAAAGA
Source organism: Artemia sinica (assembly GCA_027921565.1). Taxonomy (NCBI): domain Eukaryota; kingdom Metazoa; phylum Arthropoda; class Branchiopoda; order Anostraca; family Artemiidae; genus Artemia; species Artemia sinica. The sequence goes on along the minus strand of CM051265.1, from coordinate 28,290,148 downwards.
AAAACTCCTCCCAAAGATTTAACTAAAACAAACCTGCGAGAAGCTATGGATTTCATAAATTTTCCCATAAAAACGAGTCAAAGTACATTGCCCGAGAATAAAACTCCAAAGGATGACCAGCAAGGTCAATATCATGATATAACTGTGTCCAAGGTCAAACCTAAAAAATGGCCTTCATGGAGTGAAACCTTAGTGCAAAAAATGCCCCATCCCCCTGAAGACATGGCCTTCAAACAGTGGAGGAACCCTGCAAAAACTATTGATTCCTCCCAAAGCTCTCAAGAATCTTTCAAAATCTCCCGAGTTGAAAACTCAAGGCGAGGATTTAGAGAATAAACCTTCTACTTCTAGAGGAGTAGAAATTTACGAAGGAAGGGCAGGTGATACCTCAAAAAGTGCCACCTCTAAAAGTTCTGATCCGGATTCGTCGGAAACTAGTTCTGAAGAGTCTGACGGCGAATCAGACCATATAGTAGCTAAAGAAGTAGGAAAATCAAGACCGACCTCAGCAGCCGCACACGGGAAACAAACGAAATTAAAAGGGCAAGAATTTTTGAAAAAACAATACAAAAAGTTTGACCTTATTTCGCTAGGAAAACCGAAAAAGAAAAAACCGCAAGAAACAGAGGAGAAAATAACGACACAGTCAGGCAGAACGGTTAAAAAACCTGACAGATGGAAATATCCCTAATTAATGTAAAGACAAATTTGCGGGAAGCCTGGGGAGAAACTCAAAACCCAGGCAGCGTTTAATTTGTTGAGTTTTGGCGGTCCCCTCGGATTTTCTATGAGAAAATCGACCCATGTCCTAACCAAGATGGATATTATCCAAAACAAGAAATTAATCCCATATATATGAAATATTTTGTCTTAGCGCAGATTATAATTATTTTGGGCCTACACATAAAATAGGATACCAGTGTAATTATGTGCTGCACGCTTACTTATTCAGTGTTTCTTACTCGAGAAATATAATGTAAAATTAAATTGTATAGCGATTATTAGCAACGCTTTAAAGTTATATCTCAATCAGTCATAGAGGTATATCACGACCAGAATAAAGCTCGGAAGTCCTAACTTTACTTTCCTAACCTATCTAATCCTAAAATATTTATTCTGTTTTACGCCTACAAATCAGTTTTCTTTGGCCAATACCACAAATGATTATATAATAAAGAAATAACCTAAGCTAAAAATTAAAGTGCTCTTGAAAAAATATAATAATAACAAAGTAGTGAACAAACGAATTTTGCAAAAAACGGATAAAAATAATTGATAAATTAATTCTAGAAACAAAAAATAAGATGAGGCTTAAGAATATCATCATAATCCTCGTTGTTCACGCAGTGGCCCAAGATATTGTAAAACAGGGAGTAATTTTCAAGTATGAAAATTCATTGCTAGCTAGCCATGACGCATGGAAGATCTTTATGAAATTGGACCCCAAACCCTTCGAGACCTTGTTTCAACAAGTAACAAGACTAGAAAGAAACACGAATGAACTCTAAGAATCGACCAATTTCTGGTGGAACATACTATTGGCCGTATGTTTCGTTTTCGCGACTTCCCTGACCATAAGAACCTTTGACTTGTAATTACGGAAAAATCCTGAGACGAAGAAGACGAAAACCAAGAGAAGAACACGGGGAAACAGCCGAAATGCAGAGGTTAAACCCGAAGCCCCATGAGAACGTCTAAGCCAAGAAATAGGGAAGACATTAGAAAACGAGTGGGTATAGAGGTCTCCACTCGTCCTTGTTATGTCTTGTTCCCTCACTGTAGTATCGTTTACGTAAAACCGTGTGGTTATGACGCTGCAACATGCGTTCTTATACAGCACGGACGTGCGTGAACAATGCAGGCATGAAATATGTTGTAAAATTAGACCTCAAACTTAATATGTAGGGTAAATTATGTTTATTTAATAAGTATTGAAGAATTATATAAGCCCTTTATGTTTATTTAATAAGTATTGAATAATTATATAAGCCCTTTATCGATGTTTCCGTTCTCAAAACAAATTTGAAGACATCTCTGTTTTAGATTTTTAGATTTTCGTTGTGAGTACTAATATTAGTGTATTTATTCAATTCTGTCTCATAGCGTAGAAATTAATGTACCCAATTAATACGTGACTTATTTGTACTATGAGTGTTTACTTTAAAGAACGTGTGATTCTGCCTCGATATTTTTATTACAGGAAGTGGATGGACACATTGGATATTGAGCATTACAATGAGTTGCCCAGTACAGATACAACCTAGTAGCATCTATTTTCATCATATATCAACCAACGAAGAGTACTCACCATAGACTCCAGGCAATTTTCATCCCAGCTTCGTCTACAAAAACAACAGTTAACTTTGATCATTGTTTCTTCGACCATGAACCATACTACGTATCAGGTAACATTATATTTGAATATCAGTATCCAGTGCTTTATCGAACTATATAATCACATAAATGCTGGGAACCCCATCGGTCAGTACAAGATATAAATACATAGATATCGCCTTTGATACTCATTATGGACCCCCAGAATCATTTGACTGTATAGTGATGATATTTGAAGTTAAATGATATTTAACGATATTTGAAGTTAAATGATATTTAAAGACATTTGAAGATATTCGAAGTTGAAGTTAAAGACAATTTGAAGTTTAATTCTGAGAACCCCATCGATCAGTACAAGATAAAACGATATTTAACGATATCTGAAGTTAAATGATATTTGAAGATGTTTGAAGTTGAAGTTAAAGACAATATGTTAAAAGAGTCACTATAATTTGATGACAACCCGTTCCAAATCCAACTTCAATTACCCCGTGATTAACCTAGGAATCGCCGCAAAGGCTAATCGACGCAAGCCATGAGCTAACAATTTATAAAAGGCACAAATGAACAATTTTACGCGAGAATACATTCTCTATGTGCCTCAAAATATCCTAAAAATGATATGCTGAGAAGAAAATAAACGCACTCCCAGTGTGCGACCCCTAAATGATAAGGCACCCTATGAACTATCAAAAAAAAGGCAGGTGAAAATGAACCCTGATAGCATATGCCAACACCTGTAGTGGGAATCATCATTCCCCAGTTGGCAATTAGAGAAAACTTGTCGTGTGAACACAATCAGGCTCGAACTGTTCCATGAAGAAACCATAACGTAAATGCTTCAAAATTTTTTGCCAAGACAAAAAGAGTGAAGGACAATAATTTACAACAGAAGGATGTTTGTACACTAAAGATATTTTGGAGTACACAAAATTTACATCACAAATAAAAACTAAATGAGGTAAAATGTGACATTTTTATTCTCCTACTTAAAATGATCAGAAACTCTCCCAAGTTAGTTTGATATTACCACTCCCTGCTTTTGTTTCGAGATTTCTGTTATACAGCATTGGGAGTGCCGATTAGACTAGGTAAGCCCCCCCCCTAAAATTCAGCTTATGGGTGCCCATGTTGTAAGTAGCCTATATATTGAGAACCGGATCAGAGGCAACGCTGTAGCGTTGCCTATAGTAAAGGCCATACGGCTCCGATGTTTTATATTTTTTTTCCCAGAGGCACTTCATATGGAAGGGGTCGTCGTACAAAACTCCAAAGGGGGCTCATTCGATTAGAAATCGAGAGTTCTAGTGCCCTTTTTAATAGTCGAAAATAATTGGAGGGCAACCACCCCCCCCCCCACGCCCATCATTCCCCCAAACACATCGAATCAAAATTTGGAGATAGCCATTTTGTTCAGCGTAGTTGATTTCCAGATAGAAAATATGTTTTTGAGGAGGACACTCCCCCACAACCCCCAGGGCAAGGGTTTTAAGTTATGCCCAGGGTGATTGGAGGGCAACTAGCCCCCCCCCCCCCCCCCTCACGCCCACCTTTTCCCTAACACATATCCAATCAAAATTTTGAGATAGGCATTTTATTAAAAAGTAGTTTTAAGTTCTGGAAATTAGGTCTTTGAGGATGACAACTCCCTCACGGTCCTCAGGGTAACGGTTGTAATTTATGCCCTGGGGGCATATAAGGTTTTGTATAGACAACGTTGTCGTAGAAACTTCAGAAAGGGCTCATTCGATTGGAAATTTAAATGGCTAGTTCCCTTTTTAATAGTCGATAGTGATCCTAAGGCAACTGACACCCCTTCCATGCTCACTATTGTACCATGAGTAAAATGCGATGTATTTAAAATACCAAAATACAGTTCCTTCTTTCTAAAGATAATTCTGACTTCCTCTAATTAAGTTAAATCTAGTTTCAAAAATGAAAAGTCCGTAATCAGCAAAGAGAAAAAGTGCAGTCACCCCCAGACAAAGAACGGCGCTATCAAGCTTTAGATTTCGCTAAAAGAGTGAGTAATAAAAATTATGCTACGTACAATATTTCTAAGGAAGTTTAAACGATAGAAACCGTGTGAACGTCTAAATCATCAAAAATAGTTAAGAAAGATTATTGGACAACGGGTTCACATCCTTAGTCCACTCGGGCTAATGGGGAGCCAGTTCTCACGGCGCAGGACTGAAGAGCTATGTTTGATAGTGGGGTAGAAGTGCTTTTGGGGATTATTGGTAAATCAGAGTCAAAACCACTCAGACAAAATTCTTATATTCTTCCATCGTTGTCACCGTTATTGTCATTTGAAGTGATCCATTGCTGTGCACCTAAGTATGTAAGTTCAATAAATCCATTGCCTTTTTATCTGTGTTTATTTCATTTTATATGTCTGCATCTAGTCTAATAATAGGTAATTAGTTCGCATGTCTCCAAGGTAAACGCTCCCAGGGAATCGGATCTCCAGATAGTTCAAGAAAAAGAGGTCACGTTTACATGGCTGTACATTTTACTTTCACTCAATAACACAGGCCTTGTTGGCATAATCTTCAGCGCTGTAAGCGGCGCTATCGGAGAACCTATAAAGGTGTAAGTTCACAGCTTCAAGGTATAATTTTAGACTTGACGCGATCAATCTTCATTACCGCTATTAGGACGGCCAGAAAAACTTTTATTGCTACACTATTTCTCCAAACACATCCAATAAAAATTTTGGTATAGCCATTTTGTTCAACGTAGTTGAAAGTTCTGGAAATTATATGTCTGAGCAGGATACTCCCCGCACAGTCTTCAGGGGCAAAGGTTATAAGTTATGCCCTGGGGGCATATATGGTTCTTATGGAAGGAATGTTCGTATAAACTTCAGAGAGGGCTCATTTGATTGGAAATTGAAATTTCTAGTTCACTTTTTAAGCGTCAAAAGATATTGGAGGATAACCAGCTCCCCCCCCCCCCCCAACCCTTTTTTACCAAATGTATCCAATAAAAATTTTAAGATAGCGATTTTGTTAAAAATAATTAAAAGATCATATAACAAAAATTCCGGGTGTTGACACAACCCACCAGGGCCCGGGGCAGGCGTTGTAAGTTATGCCCTGGGGGCATATATGGGTCTTATGGAAGAGATGCTCGTATTAACTTCAAAGAGGGATCATTTGATTGGAAACTGAAAGTTCTAGTTCACTTTTTAAGAGTCAAAAGAGATTAGAGGGCACCTAGCCCCCCCCCCCCTCCACGCCCTTTTTTCCTCAAACCCATCTGATAAGAACTTTGAGAAAGCTTTTTTTAGAAATAGTTCAAAGACCATATAACGAAAACTCAGGGGTCAACACAGCCCCCCAGGGCCCGAGGGCAGGTGTTGTAAGTTATGCCCTTGGGGAATATATGGTTCTTATTGAAGGGATGCTCGTAAAAAATTCAGAGATGGCTCATTTAATTGGAAATTGAAAGTTCTAGTTAATTTTTTTCGAGTCAAAAGAGATTGTTGAGCAACTAGCTCACCAAGCCCATTTTTCCCCAAATGCATCCAATAAACATTTTGAGATAGGCATTAAGTTAAAAATGTCTCAAAAGTCAGATAACAAAAAAAACTCAGGTGTCGTCACAACCCCCCAGGGCCCGGGGGCAGGCGTTGTAAGTTATGCCCTGGGGCATATATTGTTCTTATGAAAGGGATGCTCGTATAAACTTCAGAGAGGGCTCATTTGATTGGATATTGAAAGTTCGAGCTCACCTTTTAATAGTCAAAAAAGATCCGAGGGCAGCTGTCCCCCAACCCATCTGATGAAAATTTTGAGATAGACATCTTGTTAAAAATAGTTCAAAGGTCGGATAAGAAAAAATCCGGTGTCAATAGAACCCCCCAGGGCACAGGGGAAGGCGTTCTAAGTTATGCCCTAAGGACATGTATGGTTCTTATGAAAGGAATGCTCGTATAAACTTCATAGAGGGCTCATTTGATTGGAAATTGAAAGTCCTAGTTCACTTTTTAAGAGTCAAGAGAGTTAAACTAGCCCCCCCCCCACGCTCTTTTTTCCCCAAACCCGTCCCCTACAAATTTTGAGATAGCCAGTGTTTTGAAATTGTTCAAAAATTAGATAACAAAACACCCCCAGAGCCCGGGGATAGGCGTTGTGTTGTCCTGGAGGCGTTTATGGTTCTTATGAAAGAGATGCTCGTATAAACTTCAGAGGGGGCACATTTGATTGGAAATTGGAAATTGAAAGTTCTAGTTCAATTTTTAAGAGTCGAAAGATATCCAAGAGCAACTAGCCCCCCCCCCACACACCCTTGTTTCCCCAAGACTATCTGATAAAAATTTATAATAGCCATTTCATTAAAAATAGTTCAAAGGTCAGATAAGAAAAATTCCTGTGTCGACGGAACCCGCCAGGGCCCGGAGGCAGGCGTTATGAGTAATGCTCTAGGGGCATATATAGTTTTTATGGAAGGGATGCTCGTATAAACTTTGAAGAGGGCTCATTTGATTTGAAATTGAAATTTCTTGTTCACTTTTAAGTGTCAAAAGAGATCGGAGGGCAACTAGCCCCCCCCCCCCTGCTCCACGCCCTAAATGCATCAGATAAAAATTTTGAGATAGACATTTTGTTAAAAATAGTTCAAAGTTCTGATAACAAAAAACTCCGGTGTCGACACAGGCCCCCAGGGCCCGGGGGTAGTCGTTGTAAGTTATGCCCTGGGGGCATATATGGTTGTCATGGAAGGGATGCTCGTATAAAATTCCTAGAGGACTCATTTGATTGGAAATTGAAAGTTGTAATTCACTTTTTAGGAGTCAAAAGTGATTGGAGGGCAGCTAGACTCCCCCCACACTCCATTTATTTTTTTCCCAGAGGCACTTCATGTAGAAGGGGTCGTCGTATAAACTTCCAAGGGGGCTCATTCGATTGGGAATCGAGAGTACTAGTGCCCTTTTTACGAGTCAAAAGTGATCAGAGGGCAACTGCCCCCCCCCCCCAAGCCCTTTTTCCCCAAATACTTCTAATAAAAAATTTGAGGTAGCCATTTTGTTAAAAATAGTTGAAAGATCAGATAAGAAAAACTCCTGTGTCAACACAACCCCCCCCCAGGGACGGGGAAGGCATTGTAAGTATTGCTCTGGGGGCATATATGGTTCTTATGGAAGGTATGCTCGTATAAACTTCAGAGAGGATTAATTTGAATGGAAATTAAAAGTTGTAGTTCATTTTCTCAGAGTGGAAAAGATTAGAGGGCAACTAGCCCCTCCCGTCCTCAACGCCTTTGGGCGTATCGGATGGATAAACCAATCCGATAAAAATTTCATGTGACCATTTTGTTAAAAATAGTTCAACCATCAGATATTAAAACTTCAGGGTCGACACAACCCCCCAGGGCCCAGGGATAGGCGTTATAAGTTATACTCTGGGGACATATATGGTTCTTATATAAGGGACACTCGTATAAACTTCAGAGAGGGCTCATTTGATTGAAAATAGAAAGTTCTAGTTCACTTTTAAAGAGCCAAAAGAGACCAAAGCTTAATCTAGTCCCCCCACGCCCTTTTTCCCCAAACCCATCCGATAAAAATTTTGAGATAGCAATTTTGTTAAAAATAGTTCAAACATCAGATAATGAAAACTCCGAGGTTGACACAAACCGATTTTTTTACTTTGATATTGTTACTTTGATATCAGTTTTGATACTTCGATGAATATTTGATTTTTTTTTAAAGTTTGATTTTGAAATAAGGAATTTTTAAAAACTTGAATTTTTTTGCAATCAAAAACGAACAAAAATTAATTAAAAAAAAAAAAAACGTTCCGAAAAATAAGTTTTTCAAGGAAAAGTAAAAGACATTTTAAACTTAAGCTCAGCAGATACAAATACCTTTTGAAATTCAAACTCAAAACGACCAGAAATAACTACTAAAGAATAAATGAAACCCAAAACGAACAGAAATTAAAGAAGCAATCATTGCAAAAACATACAACAAGTAATAATATAAATGAATAAATAGATCTTAAAGCGAGTAATGCTTAGATTGAATATGAATATCAAGCTTAAAATGAAAAAAAAATATATTTCCTATTGAAGTATAAATGAAACTTAAAACGAACAGAAATTAAATAAACAATCAATGCAAACAAACATGCAATAGATATTAATGTAAATGAATAAATAAATCTTAAAACGAGTGAAACTTAAATTGAATATGCAAATCAAGCTTGAAACGAACAAAAATCACCACAAACAAGAGTTTGGGTGTGACCTCCTTCTCTCACTGTAAAAGTCTAAAACCTACTGCGTCATTGGCGCTTTACTGAAAACCAATTTTATGACAAATGTTTTCTTTTGTACTTAATATTGAAAATAAACATTAAAATTATAGTAAAATTTTGAACTGATGAGCTTTCAGCAATTAATATCATTTTAAAATATTCAGTTTAATTTATTAGCTCTTTTTAAAGTTGTTAAAGACGAATATAGTTTCCCTACAGACAAGTGTTTGGATACTGCCTCCTTTCCTAACTGTAAACAAAAACCAAAAGCCTACTGCGTCATTGGCGCTTAACTGAAAACGGATTATATTACAAATATTTTCTTTTCTAGTTCTTACAATATTGAAAATAAAAATACAATTATAGCGAAATAAATTCTTGAACTGATGGATCTTTCAACAATTAATATCATTATTCATCAAATACTCAATTTGATGTTGTTTACACTTTCCAATACTGTTCAAGACGCATATAGTTTTCAGTAAAGCGCCAATGACGCAGTAGGTTTTAGACTTTTACAGTGAGAGAAGGAGGTCATACCCAAACTCTTGTTTGTGGTGATTTTTGTTGGTTTCAAGCTTGATTTGCATATTCAATTTAAGTTTCACTCGTTTTAAGATTTATTTATTCATTTACATTAATATCTATTGTATGTTTGTTTGCATTGATTGTTTATTTAATTTCTGTTCGTTTTAAGTTTCATGTAGACTTCAATAGGAAAATACTTTTTTTTTTTTCATTTTAAGCTTGATATTCATATTCAATCTAAGCATTACTCGCTTTAAGATCTATTTATTCATTTATATTATTACTTGTTGTATGTTTTTGCTATGATTGCTTATTTAATTTCTGTTCGTTTTGGGTTTCATTTATTCTTTAGTAGTTATTTCTGGTCGTTTTGAGTTTGAATTTTAAAAGGTATTTGTATCTGCTGAGCTTAAGTTTAAAATGGCTTTTACTTTTCCTTGAAAAACTTATTTTTTCGGAAAGTTTTTTTTTAATTAATTTTTGTTCGTTTTTGATTGCAAAAAATTTCAAGTTTTTAAAAATTCCTTGATATTCATACTCAATCTAAGCATTACTCGCTTTAAGATCTATTTATTCATTTATATTATTACTTGTTGTATGTTTTTGCTATGATTGCTTATTTAATTTCTGTTCGTTTTGGGTTTCATTTATTCTTTAATAGTAATTTCTGGTCGTTCTGAGTTTGAATTTTAAAAGGTATTTGTATCTGCTGGGCTTAAGTTTAAAATGGCCTTTACTTTTCTTTGAAAAACTTATTTTTCGGAAAGTTTTTTTTTAATTAATTTAAAAGAAAGAAATCATTGATGAAAATGGATTATATATTAAGCTGATTAACTGTCACAAATATAGAATTAATGAACTGTCACAAATGCGCTGATATTAAATAAAAGAAGATTCTTGAAAGTTGAAGGGTACTCGTAGTGTTATAGAGAAAAAATTGTAAAGAAGATGTGTTTTGTTGTCAGTAAAGCGCAAATGACTCTTTAGCCTTTTGAGGAGTAGGAAAGGGTGATGGCAGCAACGAGCAATTTGTGGTGATTTCCGTTCGTATGTTTCAGGTTTCATTTCTCCAATCATAATCTGGGTTGAAGGGGCCCAAGTCCAAAGCCCTTCCTCCTTATACCCCTCCAGTGAAACCGTTTGAAAATCTTTGCATGACTCTGATGTCAGCAAGTTGTGACAGGTCCACCATTTGTGAACTATGTAGGTCTACTTAATGTGTGCTGATTTTGCACATATATGTTGCACAATAGCTTCAGATCCGCAGTCAGCAAACAAAAGAGCCATTTATTCTTTAATTAATGGAAAACCAAAAAGGGGAAAGGGTGAGGGTTGAAGGGGTCCCAGGAGTTATAGTTTGGGCCCTTCAATTATACATATTGAAAATCCTTATATGGCCTTGATTTCAACAAGGTGTAGAATTAACGCCTTTATATTAAATATACCTACGAAGCGTCTTTGCTTATACGGTTTATTAAAAAATTTATGGCCTTAGCCATAAATTATGCAAGTTATGCGATTATGCATAGGGATACACTTATCATGTTGCCCCCAGATAGATAGCACGGAAGGGCGGATGGGATGTTGAGAAGATGACAGGGTGCCCTCCCTGTCAGTTCTGGCCCTCAAAGAGGGCATTTAAGCTTTTTATTTGGGATCCGACAAGGCCTGCCCCAAGTTTCTAAGATCATCTATTTTATATGACGAGGCTGGGAAAGAGGCGGGGTGGGGGATGCCCAATATATATATATTCACCCATCCCCAAATCACATTCAATTTGTTTTGTAACGGTCATTCATATCAAAACTTTTTTAATAGCTAATATGGAAAAAATATTATTGAAAAACTCTCAAAATTGCGTCAAATCGTATTTTGTAGCTAGTATTTTTATGGTTTTAGTTTACAAACATTTATTGTTGTTTCATTTTTAGTTTGAGTATTCTTTTTAGTTTTTTTTTGATTATTATGCTTTTTGTGTGACACAAAATGTAATTTCCGCATTTTCGCTTGTGGGAGCCATTTTAAAACGAAAACTGTATCTGATCATACAAATACGTTGTACAGAACAGCCACGGCCAAAGACAGAGGAGGAAAATTAGAGAGGCCTAGCACGCTGTCTAACCAAAGGAACCGTGCAGATTTTTTGTGCATTATATACTAGAATTGATAAATCACAATTACTATAAGAAAAAAAAAAACAACAACGACTCTCGTTACAAGAAGTATGGTCTCGGAGTTGGGAAGTTAACAAACTCTAAAGTCATCAAACAATTTATGGTAATAAATGGCAAGTAGCAGATTTATCCCTTAGAAAATATGCAGTATATACAAAGTTAACGGTTATCACGAACTAATTATTCAGTAAAACAAACTAACGTTCATTCAATATTGCGTTGTTACAAACTAGTTACTTGGGAGTTAGGGGTTGGGGGGGGGGGGTACCTAGAGCCAAAATAGCTGCATTTTTAGGCACAAATTCTCGACTTCACATAAGAAATCCTTCAGAGAAATACGAAAGGAAGATTTAAAAAAAGACCCTGATAATTATTCATTTAGTGAAATACGTCTGGACTACACTTGTATTATGAGTACTAAGATGAGGGGAAGGGAGTGCCAGATTCCGTCATATTGTGTATACGGACGTTTTTAACAGAGTACATTGGTTTTAAATATCAAAGCATTGTGATAAAAGTTGAGCTTCAGCGTGAAGAACGCAAGTTTGATGAGACTGGCAGCCTGCCTCGTATCAAACGGGAATCCTGTTTTATAAGAGGCAACGCTGTAGCGTTGCCTATAGTAAAGGCCATACGGCTCCAATGTTTTATTATTTATTATTATTTTATTTTTTCCCAGAGGCACTTCATATGGAAGGGGGTTGTCGTAGAAACTTCAAAGGTGGATCATTCGATTGGAAGTCGAGAGTTCTAGTGCCCTTTTTAATAGTCGAAAATGATTGGAGGGCAACTAGCCACCCCCCACGCCCATAATTCCCCCAAACACATCCAATCAAAATTTTGAGATAGCCATTTTGTTCAGCATAGTTGATTTCCAGATAGAAAATATATTTTTTGAGGAGGACACTCCCCCACAACCCTCAGGGCAAGGGTTTTAAGTTATGCCCTGGGGGCATATAAGGTTTTTATAGAAGGCGCTGTCGTAGAAACTTCAAAACAGGCTCATTCGATTGGAAATAGAGAGTTCTAGTGCCCTTTTTAATGGTCGAAAATGATTGGAGGGCAACTAGCCCCCCCTCCCCACGCCCATCATTCCCCCAAACACATCCAATCAAAATTTTGAGAGAGCCATTTTGTTCAGCGTAGTTGATTTCCAGATAGAAAATTATTTTTGAGGAGGATACTCCCCCACAACCCTCAGGGCAAGGGTTTTAAGTTATGCCCTGGGGGCATATAAGGTTTTCATAGAAGGCGTTGTCTTAGAAACTTCAAAACAGGCTCATTCGATTGGAAATGAAAGAGCTAGCGCCCTTTTTAATAGTCGAAAGTGTGATTGGAGTGTAACTAGCTCACCTCCCCCCCCCACGCCCATCATTTCCCCAAACACATCCAATCAAAATTTTCAGATAGCCATTTTGTTCAGCCTAGTTGATTTCCAGATAGAAAATATATTTTTGAGGAGGACACTCCCCCACAACCCTCAGTGCAAGGTTTTTAAGTTATGCCCTGGGGGCATATAAGGTTTTTATAGAAGGCGTTGTTGTAGAAAATTCAAAACAGGCTCATTCGATTGGAAATTAAAGGACTAGTGCCCTTTTTAATAGTCGAAAATGATTGAAGGGCAACTCCCCCCCCCCCCCCCACTCCCATCATTCCCCAAACACATCCAATCAAAATTTTGAGATAGCCATTTTGTTCAGCGTAGTTGATTTCCAGACAGAAAATATATTTTGAGGAGGATACTCCCCCCACAACCCTCAGGGCAAGGGTTTTAAGTTATGCCCTGGGGGCATATAAGGTTTTTATAGAAGGCGTTGTCGTAGAAACTTCAAAACAGGTTCATTCGATTGGAAATTAAAGAGCTAGTGCCCTTTTTAATAGTCGAAAGTGATTGGAGTGTAACTAGCCCCCCCCCCCCCCACACCCATCATTTCCCCAAACACATCCAATCAAAATTTTCAGATAGCCATTTTGTTCAGCGTAGTTGATTTCCAGATAGAAAATATATTTTTGAGGAGGACACTCCCCCACAACCCTCAGAGCAAGGGTTTTAAGTTATGCCCTGGGGGCATATAAGGTTTTTATAGAAGGCGTTGTCGTAGAAACTTCAAAACAGGCTCATTCGATTGCAAATTAAAGGGATAGTGCCCTTTTTAATAGTCGAAAATGATTGGAGGGCAACTAGCCCCCCCCCCCCATGCCCATCATTCCCCCAAAAAACATTCCAATCAAAATTTTGAGATAGCCATTTTGTTCAGCGTAGTTGATTTCCAGATAGAAAATATATTTTTGAGGAGGACACTCCCCCACAACCCTCAGGGAAAGGGTTTTAAGTTATGCCCTGGGGGCATGTAAGGTTTTTTATAGAAGGCGTTCTCGAAGAAACTTCAAAAACAGGCTCATTCAATTGGAAATTAAAGGGCTAGTGCCCTTTTTTAATAGTTGAAAGTGATTGGAGTGCAACTAGCCCCCCCCCCCCGACGCCCATCATTTCCCCAAACACATCCAATCAAACTTTTGAGATAGCCATTTTGTTCAGCGTAGTTTATTTTCAGATAGAAAATATATTTTGAGGAGGACACTCCCCTACAACCCTCAGGGCAAGGGTTTTAAGTTATGCCCTGGGGGCATATAAGGTTTTTTATAGAAGGCGTTGTCGTAGAAACTTCAAAACAGGCTCATTCGATTGGAAATTAAAGGGCTAGTGCCCTTTTTAATAGTCGAAAGTGATTGGAGTGTAACTAGCCCCCCTCCCCCCCCCACGCCGCCGATCATTTCCCCAAACATCCAATCAAAATTTTGTTCAGCGTAGTTGATTTCCAGATAAAAAATATATTTTTGAGGAGGACACTCCCCCACAACCCTCAGGGCAAGGGTTTTAAGTTATGCCCTGGGGGCATATAAGGTTTTTATCGAAGGTGTTGTCGTAGAAACTTCAAAAAACAGGCTCATTCGATTGGAAATTAAAGGGCTAGTGCCCTTTTTAATAGTCGAAAGTGATTGGAGTGCAACTAGCCCCCCTCCCCCCGACGCCCATCATTTCCCCAAACACATCCAATCAAAATTTTGAGACAGCCATTTAATTAAACGTAGTTTTAAGTTCTGGAAATTAGGTCTTTGAGGATGACAACTCCCCCACAGCCCTCAGGGCAAGGTTGTAATTTAAGGATTCTCCGAATCCTTCCCATTATTTCTTATGGAAGGGATGCTCGTATAAACTTTAGAGAGGGCTCATTTGACTGAAAATTGAAAGTTCTTGTTCACTTTTTAAGAGTCAAAAGAGATTGAAGGGTAACTAGCCCCCCCTCCTCCAAGCCATAAATGCCTCAGATAAAAATTTTGAGATAGACATTTTGTTAAAATAGTTCAAAGTTCTGATAACAAAAAACTCCAGTGTCAACACAGCCCACCAGGGCCTGGGGTAGGTGTTTTAAGTTATGCCCTGGGGCATAACTTACTAAGGGGGGTTTATAACTTATGGGAAGGGGTTTTGTATGGGAAGAACACATAGGAAATCTATTATAATTATCCAACTTTAAGGTTAAAATACATACTCTGTGATAGATGCAAATTGCTTTGGCACACAAAATCCTATTAAGGTCACTTCCGAACAGTCGTGATCCCTTTGTGTCAGCAAGTGAAATGGTCTAAACCCCCTTATTGGAGCAATTTTTTCAATCCATTCATTGTTGTCAATCGCTGTCCACAAGTTATGCAATCTGTCTATTGTTCATATATAAGGTTTTTCTCAAAGAGGTAATCGTATAGACTTTGAAAAAAAAAGCCTCATTCGATTTAAATTGAAAGTTCTAGATCTGTTTTTTAAAGTCAAGAATAATCGGACAGTAAGTACCCCACCTCCATACCATAAAAACTTGAAACTTTTTGCAAACAAAAACGAAACAAAAACGAACAAAAATTAATTAAAAAAAAACTTTCCGAAAAATAAGTTTTTCAAAGAAAAGTAAAGGCCATTTTAAACTTAAGCTCAGTTGATACGAATACCTGTTAAAATTCAAACTCAAAACGACCAGAAATTACTATTAAAGAATAAATGAAACCCAAAACGAACAAAAATTAAATAAACAATCATAGCAAAAAAACATACAACAAGTAATAATATAGATGAATAAATAGATCTTAAAGCGAGTAGTGCTTAGATTGAATATGAAAATCAAGCTTAAAACGAAAACAAATGTTTTGCTATTAAAGTATAAATGAAACTTAAAACGAACAGAAATTAAATATACAATCAATGCGAACAAACATACAATATATATTAATGGAAATGAATAAATAAATCTAAAAACGAGTGAAACTTAAAAAGAATATGCAAATCAGGTTTGAATCGAATAAAAATAATTACAAACAAGAGTTTGGGTATCGCCTCACTGCAGAAGCCTAAAACCTACTGCGTCATTGGCGCTTTACTGAAAATGAATTATATTACAAATGTTTTCTTTTGTACTTAATATTGAAAATAAATATTAAAATTACAGTAAAATTTTGAACTGATGAGCTTTTAGCAATTAATATCATTATGCATCAAATATTCAGTTTAATTTGTTAGTTCTTTTCAAGATTGGTCAAGACAAATATAGTTTCACTACAACAAAATTTGGATACTGCCCCCTTCTTTAACTGTAAAAACCTAAAGCCTTCTGCGTCATTGGTGCTTCACTGAAAACGAATTACTCGTATATTACAAATTTATTATTTTCCAGTTCTTACAGCATTGAAAATGAAAATAAAAATTACAGTGAAAAAAAATCTTGAACTGATGGATCTTTCAACAATTAATATCATCATATATCTAATATTCAATTTGATTTTGTTTATACTTTCCAAGACTGTTCAAGACTCATATAGTTTTGCCATTTTTTTTAACTCTGTCATTTTTTCTAACTAATCGTGTTAGTTTGTTATGAAAACATTCTATGGCTTCTAGGCATTTCTATTTCAGCGGAAAACTGCACCTCACACCTTGTGGAACATGCATTTTCTTGCATGAAACACCAAAATATAATAAAATGTCAAGTTTCGGAGTGTTCCACCACTCGCAAGCGCCATTGGTATTTTTGAATCCGCATGGTCAATTTAGGGGGTGGAGGGTAGGCTAATTCTCATAGCAGCCCCATTCCGTCGTGGTATGATTCACATTTTCAACACCTGGCGTCCGGACTATCATATAATCTACCAAGCATACAACTACCCCAAATCAGTATCAATAAATAAATGAAACCCAAAACGAACAAAAACTAAAATAAATATTAGAGTCAAACTCAAAACAAGCATAAATTAATATGAGTAGAGTTCAAAACCCCTATGCTTTCTAAAAGCCAGAATATAATTTGTACTTTACTGAAAAAAAATTCAAATGAGTTTACCGAAAAAAAAAAGTGCATTGGCAATTTAATATACATATGCTGATATTTATTCCCTAAAATCTTAATTAATTTTTGATTTCTTAAAGTTACAAAAGTGAAAACATTTCAAAGAATTGTTTTCAGTAAAGCGCCAATGACGCAGTAGGTTTTAGGCTTCTGCAGTGAGGCGAAATCCAAACTCTTGTTTGTAGTTATTTTTATTCGATTCAAACTTGATTTGCATATTCTTTTTAAGTTTCACTCGTTTTAAGATTTATTTATTCATTTACATTAATATATATTGTATGTTTGTTCGCATTGATTGTATATTTAATTTCTGTTTAAATTTCATTTATACTTTAATAGCAAAACATTTGTTTTCGTTTTAAGCTTGATTTTCATATTCAATGTAAGCACTGCTTGCTTTAAGATCTATTTATTCATTTATATTATTACTTGTTGTATGTGTTTTGCTATGATTGTTTATTTAATTTCTGTTCGTTTTGGGTTTCATTTATTCTTTAATAGTAATTTCTGGTCGTTTTGAGTTTGAATTTTAACAGGTATTCGTATCAACTGAGCTTAAGTTTAAAATGGCCTTTACTTTTCTTTGAAAACTTATTTTTCGGAAAGTTTTTTTTTAATTAATTGCGTAAAGCAGGCACACCTATATTAGGTCTCAATTTCTAAGCACTGTTACGCAAAAAGTTAAACTTAGCATAAAGTCTATTTCTTTTAGAATTACCCTGAATGTTAAAAAACAGACAGACATAAGCATAAAAAAACGAGTTTTCTAACTGAAAGCACAGAATGTATTAAAACTTAAAAAGAAAAAAAAATACCTTATATATGAGGGGGATGGAGAAGGCTACCATTCCTTAACTTTTACGTTAAAGTTTGACTTTCTTTTCGGGAAACTTCAAGAATAAATGCTCTAATGCAAGAGGAAATGTGAGGAAAAGTTCAAATCTGTTATTTTAGATCTAGAAGAGTGAAAGGGATTATTTTTGTGCATTTGCTTTAAAAACCACAATTTTCAGTCCCGTGTTTTCAAAACCAATGAGTGAATAAGACAGTTGCACTTACCAGCTGGCTATACTTGTTACACTTTAAAATACTGGTACTACCCTTCGTTTATGGGATAAATCTTATTCGTTTTAAATTTTTTTGCTGCTCTTTACTTTAATTTAAAACAAACTTGGTTCTTAATTTACTACTAAATGAAAAGATTGGAGGCTAGCTAACCTCCAATCTCTTTGACCATAAAAAAGGGCATTAGAACCTTTAATTTCCTTTCAAATGAGCCCTCTCCCAATCTTCTACGACAATTGGTTCAATAAGATCATACCTGGAGATAAAAAAACATAATAAACACATATCCTTGATCTTTTTTCTGATAAAAAATGCAAAATTCAACATTTTTCTTGATAGGAGCTTGAAACCTCAAAGTAGGTGCTCTTATATGCTAAATCCGACTGTGTGATTTTCGGTAAGATCGCTTCTTTTTGGAGGTGTTTCTCCCCTTATTTGAAAATCAGACCAATTTTCTCAGGCTCGTAGCATTTGATTGATAAAATTAAACTTAATGAATTTTATATTTTTGGAATCTACACGAAAAGCCAATTCATTTGATGTGTTAGATTTTATCAAAGTTCCTTTTAATTAGTTTCAGTTACTATTGGGCTGAGTCGCTCTTTACTTACAGTTCGTTACTATGAACTTTTTGATTGGAGTACATTGGTGAACTGATTTTTATATACATAAGAATTATTAAGCTCTAGCGCCTTTTATCATTCTTGGAAAGACATGTCGAGAATACGCATTTCACAACTGATTAACATTGTTGCAAGGTGAAATAAATTAGACAAACCTTGCCATGATGGTTGACGATAAATTTTCCTCGTCTGTAGTATCAGTACTTCCGTGACCTCGCATGTCAATTGCCACTGTTTGACAAGTAACAAGACTTGTTATAGCCACCTACAGTTAAAAAAAAAATTAACAGAAATAAAAGTTACAGTATTTGCACAAAAATAAACCAAATTTCAAGGAACTTTGATTATACGTCTCTAGCAACAATCAATTTCGTTAGTTAAATTCGTTACAATCAAAAAGTTAGTATTAAGATAAAAGAATTTTAACTATATTTTAATGGTTAATGTATGAGCTTTGAGTAGCCAAAAGGGTATTAAAAAGAATTTAGTAATTTATTTGTGTGTTTTTAAAGAAGGGTTATAACGGCGTGCCTAAAGATATTGTAAGGGCACAGCATTCTACTCCTCCTAGGTTTGTTATGGGGTTGAGGGAATGTTGGAAGGATGGAGGATGATGTATAGTTGATTGAGAACAAGGTTTTATGAAAAATATTTGTGTATTATTAATGTATTTCCACGGTGAAGGGGTGCCCTATGGCGGAAGGGCACCCTGCAAAAGCGGGAATGGTATGTTTTTTGTGGTTTTGAAATTTATAGTAGTATACCTTGTCTTCAACAATTATGTTTGGCTATCCAAATTAAAAAATAAAAGATGTTTTTAAATTAGTGTAGGTGATATTAAAATTCTAAATTAAGTGAAAAAGATTATTATGCCACCGAGAGGAGAAAAGGTGGGATTTAATTTTAAAAAAAAAAGCAAAAATCAATTTCTAATTCCATAGTGAAAAAAAAAAAAACATTCACTAAGGGCTTGCAGTTAAACTTAAAATGAATGGGAAAGAAACCCTATGGTCATAGAGGACTTCATGAAAATAGTATACTAAAGACTTTTACAATTTTATGAAACTGTTTTTTTTTATGTAGATAAACGACCATAAAATAGCAAGAGTGCATTGCCCAGAAAACAGGCAACGACTTTTCGTCACTGTCACGCCTAGGCTCGCAGAGATAATTGCCAAAAAACAGTTTGCTAAGTTGCTATCAAAGGAACGATCATCTCGATCTTTTTGACCTACACTGCCATGTTGATCTTCGTTTTGAGAGCAGCTTTGCAGTAACACACAGATTTTGGCAATTACCTCTGAACTGTGAAAATTTCAAAAAGTTTAATTTGGCTTTTAAACTCATTTTCCTCAACTTTGGCCATATTTGAGATAAAAAATATTTGGTCCTTTTCTGGCCTCTTCCCCAAGTTAAAATTCAATGTCAAAAAGTCAAAAAATTTTTGCTTTTTACCGACTGAGACTGACCTTCTTTCATTGATTTTACTGTACTTGTCTAGAATCCAGTAGTCACGCGATAAGTAAAGTTTCGTTAAAGCTAATGAAATAGGTACCAACCTAGGTGCCATTTATTCCCCCTAACCCCCAAAATACTAAAGTTTAAACATAGCTCCCGGAGTGAGCAATATCTCACAAGCCAGATGAAACCTGTTTTTTTTTTATTGAATCTTTTAAATTCTAAAGGCGTTTTTTCTCGCCTGACTACTGGATTCTAGACAAGTACCGATTTTACTTCATACATTTCCATCAGCAGATTTACCTTAATAAAAGAAAACAAATGGAGCCAGTAAAATAATGGCCCTTCACGCCACTACTTTACCTACCCAAATTGGTTTACTGACTGGAATAATATATATATATATATATATATATATATATATATATATATATATATATATATATATATATATATATATATATATATATATATATATATATATATATATATATATATATATATATATATATATATATATATATATATATATATATATATATATATATATATATAACTATGTAAACTAACCTAACCCAACCTAGTCAAATGGGGAGGTTTATTTTGTGTATTCAAATGGGGGGGGGGGGGTTATTTTGTGTATTCAAATGGGGGGGGGGGTTATTTTGTGTATTCAAATGGGGGGTTTTATACTTCTTTTTAGTGAGGTTATATAAATTTAATACAATAGTTTGAGGGGGAACTTCATGTGACGGGGGATTAAAACAGCGGGTCGAGCGGGGAGCGTATGTTAATAGCCATACTGAGTCGAAATCAGATTAAAGGGATTCAGGTTCCCTAGAGAGCGGTTGGAGACACAAGGACTAATTATCTTGAGAAATACTAACATGAAGAATCAAAAATAAGAAAGTAATGTACTTATTTTATACTCACATTTGCGATACAAAACTGGATCAGGAATATCAAATTATTTGCACTTCAATTCACTGTCATATGCACTTTTGATAAAATTATACACTGAGGCATATGCAAAGCAACATAGGTCTATTAATGATCTCACATGAATTGTCAAAAGTTATTAATGGTTAGGTCATAGGTTCCTCTAAACTTACATATGTCTGGTCAAGGACTATCAGCAAACTCCTCTAGACTGCTCTAGACTCACTCAAATTCCCTCCTCGACTCGCGCAAAATTGCCAAGTCCGAACCAACTATACTATCTAATTTCGCCAGAGGTTACATTCGGGCGTTGCTACAAGGTATGTTATATTGGACCTATTGGTCCAATAGTGTGTCCTATATTCCTACTGGACAGGGAATACACCAATTGGCTACTTCAACTTTCACACGATTTATAGCTATAAGATTTTCACTTTGGAATTTTTCTTGACAAACAAAGTATTACTTTTGAAATTTATTGCTAACGACTTGTCACTTAGTTTCCAGATGGCTTATAATTTATCACGATGAAACTTGTTGCAGGACAATACAACTTGGTTACATTGGAATACCTAACTCTAAACTTAGTTTCGGAACAATGTAACTAGATTACACAAAAATACTTTGTATCTCTCGTGGCTATTTTTTTGTCCAATAAATTCTACCTTCTCTTGACAGTTTGGAGACTCAAGCTCTTAAAATTAAACTATATTGTTGGTCGCCTGTCACGTAACATTTGGTCGCACTGATATTTATTGCATATTTTTGTGACACTGTGTCCTTCTGGTTCAAGATAGGTTTATTTATTGCTACTACATTTGCTGTGGGAAATATTATACAAAGTTTATTCAATCAAGATACATTTGTTTGCTACTTTTTAAATTGCACGATCAAGCCTTACTCGATCTGTGGGTTACTTGAATTTTTAGGTTCATATTTTGGGTGATTCTATTTTTACATGGGTAACTTTAATTTGGAAGGTTTGAGGTTTTGAATTTTGATCCCGTTACACTAGGTACCTTTTATTCCCCTAAACCCCAAAAAACTAAAGTTTAAACATAGCTCCAGGAGTGACCAATATCTCACAGGCCAGCGGAAACCTATTTTTCATTGAACCTTTGAAATTCTAAAGGCGTTTCTTCTCGCCTGACTACTGGATTCTAGACAAGTACCGACTTTACTTCATACATTTCCATCAGCCAATTTACCTTAATAAAGGAAAACAAATGGAGCCAGTAAAATAATGGACCTTCACGCCACTACTTTACCTACCCAAATTGGTTTACTCACTGGCATAAAAGAGATATATATATATATATATATATATATATATATATATATATATATATATATATATATATATATATATATATATATATATATATATATATATATATATATATATATATATATATATATATATATATATATATATATATATATATATATATATTTATATATATATATATATATATATATTTTTATTATATATATATATATATATATATATATATATATATATATCTATATATATATATATATATATATATATATCAAATACGTAAACTAACCTAAAGTTACCCAACCTAGGTACCTTTTATTCCCCCTAAACCCCAAAAAACTAAAGTTTAAACATAGTTCCCGGACCGGAGTGAACAATATCTCACAAGCCAGCGGGAACCTGTTTTTTCATTGAAGTGAAGTTTCGTTAAAGCTAATGAAATAAAACAAAATAGGATGAGAATATAATAGTTTACGAAAAAATTTGGACTATATATTTGCACATTAGAGGTGGGGGAGTGGGGGTAAAGCATAGCATATGTTAAATACGTAAACTAACCTAACCTAACCCAACCTATGTACCTTTTATTCCCCTAAACCCCAAAAAACTAAAATTTAATCATAGTTCCCGGAGTTAGCAATATCTCAAAAGCCAGCGGAAACCTGCTTTTTCACTGAATCTTTGAAATTCTAAAGGCGTTTCTTCTCGCCTGACTACTGGATTCTAGACAAGTACCGATTTTACTTCATACATTTCCATCAGCAGATTTACCTTAATAAAGGAAAAACGAATGGAATCAGTAAAATAATGGCCCTTCACGCCACTATTTTACCTACCCAAATTGGTTTACTGACTGGCATAAAATACATGGGGGCTTCCCCCTCCCCCCACGTAATGCCCCTGTCAACAGTACCTGAAAATTTCAACTTCATCTCCACTTGACCCCCTTAAAATTCTACGAGTTTCATCTCCGTCCCCCTGTCATTTCCGAGATATAGCAGATGATTTGAAAACTCGGGTGCGCATTACGTCTCTGAGGTACCGTACACTTGTCGTTTCCAGAATACACCATTCGGAAACTCTGGGAACCTTTGCCTAGCAAAAATCCCTAAGATCCCCTAGCTGGTCGGAATACCAACACCTGGCATTCCTTCCTTTTGTACTAAAAGCTATCTGTAAACAATGGGTAATATACTCAATTTAGGGTCAATAGCTCCGTGGATATGTGGGTGTTATTGACCTTGGAGCCACAACTTATCAGACCTTTCAAATTTTCTCATAAAAAGACTTCCTCAAAATTTTGATCCAATATCATGAAGGTTACGATGGGAGTTGGGTAGCAGAAAAGGGCATGGGAGAGAGTTTGGTTGCCCGCCAATCATTTTCAGCCTTAAAAAGGACAGCAGAACTTTCTATTTTTGATCGAATAAGCACCCTCAAAAGTCTTTACAGCCACTCTTTCCATACAAAATGACCGGACAAACAAGTTTTTTACCCTTTTTAAGCCCTGTTTAAGCGGAATCAATATATTTTGTCTTATTTTTCCTTCTGGATAGGGATTCCCCTTGCCTAAGTAATTAAGGATGCAAGTTTCGAGCGGACTAGGTGGGAAAAAGTTGGCCCCGTTTTTTCGGGAGGGGTGCACCCCGTATTTTCTCTGCACATTTCTCTTGGCCTTTTCTCGTAGCTCCTACTAAGGCCATAGATATATGTTGTTCTAGAATAGGGATTAGTCCTGCATATCTAGGGAAAAAACATATATTTCGAGACTTCTTTGGATCAGAAAAAAATTTTACATGAAGACCCAGCCCCCCTCCCCCCGAAAAAAAAAATGTCCAAGTAACAAAAAGAGTTCGATAGAATCGTCATACGTAAGTAAATTTACATGCCAGTCCTTCATGCCATACTGTTTTTCAATTACTCGAATTTTATAATATCCTTTGTAATTGATTGAGAAAGGAACTTCTGGCTGTAAGCTTTAAACTAATCAAGGAAAAAAGGTTTTTGCCTCGTTTCCAGGCCTCTGTCATTCCCTCCACAACAAAATACTTAATATTTTACCTAGAGAGCGATTCCTGAAAGTTTCGAGCCGATCGCACACCCAAAATAGAATAAGCCCCCGCTTTCCATTATAAAAATATGTGTAAACAATTTGCAATAGGCATAATTTACAGCCTTGCCCCTGAGCCTGTATGGGTCATGACATCATCAAAGACAAATTTATTGGACCTTTTGCCCATTCTGAATAAAATAAATATCTTAAAATTTTGGTTGGTCGTCTGGACAAGGTTAGGGTTATGGGGGGCCAGGTAGAAAAATAGAGCACATAAGTGGGATTGGATGCCTTCCAATCACTTTTGACTCTTTAAAGGAGCACTAGAATTTTTCATTCCAATTCAAAAAAAGCCTTCAACGTTTCTAAGACCACTCCTACGCAAAGCGGCTAGGAAACAAATATATTGAAGGCTTATGGCTTTTTACTTAGGCAACACTAGGGCCCTATCTCTGATAGGCTGACAATCCTTTATCTTGAATCCTTTGGGTCAGTTGCGTCCCAGATATCAAAATATAATAGAAACTATAATTTACATTAGTATTAAAAAACTAAAAAAGCAATTCTTAGTACTGTGTCAAACACTTTGTGGTAAACAAACTGTAAGTAAGAAACGAATCGGCTTAATAGTAACGGAAACTTTAAAAAACGGAATTTTGACGACAAAAGATTCATTAATAAAAACTAGCCTTTTATGCCGATTCCAAACATATATAATTCATTAAGTTTAATGTTACGCATCAAAAGCTATGAGCCTTATAAAATTTGCCTGATTTTCGAAAAAAGGGAGGGTGGAAGTTCCCAAAAATTCAAGCGATATTTAAAAAAATCACACCATGAGCTTCAGCATATCTAGAGCCTTCCCGAAAAGGTTTCAAGCTCCTATCTACAAAAATATGGAATTTTGAATTTTTTGTTAGTTTTTCTTTCCAGGGGTGATCGTATCGAACCAATGGTCCTAAAAGATCGGTAGAGGGCTCACTCAATCAGAAATCGAAAGTTCAAGTGCCCTTTTTAAGTGACCAAAAAGATTTGGGGACAACCAAACCCCCTCCCCCCTTTGTGGAAATGGGGTCCACGACCCCATTTCTACAAAGAAATTCGATTAATATTTTGAGATACCGGTAGCCATTTGATTAAGCATAGGTAAAACGTCATCTAACTATGCCTTTGGGGATGACAAGACCCCAAATAGCAGCTGGGGAAAATAACTGTAAGTTACGCAAATTGCCCATAGTTAACATATAAATATTTGTTAGTGGGGAATGTTTAGATTTTTGCGGGAATTTTCAGTGGGGAGAAAAATTTTTGGGGTAAATTTTCCAGGGGAAATTTTACAGGGGGGAAGTGGATTTCCTGTGATGATTTGAAAAATTTTCAGAAACTAAACATAGAAAAAAAAATATCCGACTGAAAGTAAGGAGCAACATTAGAACTTAAAATGAACAGAAATTATTTTATATATAAGGAGGACTACCCCTTCCTCAACCTTCGCTCTTTACGCTAAAATTTGACTTTTTGTCACAATTCTTAGAGAAATACTGCTCATGCGCAAGGGCAGTCAAATTTAAGTAAGAATCGGTTTTAAAGAACTTTAACCCTTTAGCGTAAATAGCGAGGATATCCTCATATATTGATGAAATGAAAAATACCCTTTCATATACGGATAATTTCGGTTCGTTTTAAGTTTTAATGTTGGTCCTTACTTTCAGTAGAAAATAGTTTTTTTTTTAACTTAATAGTTTACAAGAGTATACTGATGTATGATACAAAAACAAACCAAAAAATTATATAAATAGTTTTATCAGACTGTCTTCTGGCAGACACGGTAAGGAAACACATTCTAGATCAGGGTGATAACAAGTAATTTAGTAACTTAGATTTGGTAAGCATAATAGATTCAATCTACAAAAAGAAAAAAATGTTCCCGTTGATTTAAAAACAAGCATTCACCCTGGTCAATCACAATATTCAAGTTATTAAATAAAAATAAAAATCTCGTGAAGCTTTTCTAATCAAGCGCATTGCTTTTTTTTGTCTGACTGGAGCCAGCCAACAAATGATGTAAATATTTACTCAGATTCTTAAAAAATGTATTCAAACTGGTGGATCATACTATTTTTACTTTTTTGTTGCCTAAATTTACTTGAAAGTCAAAAGCATTAAATCCTGGATTCCTGCAATAGATTTGCTCTTAACAATTTCCGTTGCAGATAAAAAATCTTTGGTACAACCCTTTATGGTATAGTTGGGGACTTTGTTTAGATAGGGTGCGACTCAGAGATTAAAAAGGCATTTTCGTACTGATATTTTTCAATTATCTGCAGGAGAGGGTGAGATCCTTTATAAAAATTCCCCCTCCCTGTGTAGAGGAAAAGAAGTTTACATACCATCATTAGTTGCTTATATAGGATTCATTCTTTTTTTACTAATTTGTTGTTCTGTATTTTTATTATCTGACCAAAAAGCACAATTTCGGTTTGTTTTATATGCTGGAAAGTTATATTTGACGTCAAGCTTTTCTTAGAATTTGTGATAATAACTAATTGCTCATCATACTAAGATATTTGATCTTCACTTTTTATCATGCAAGTAACTAAGAATCGAGACCAAATAAATACAAAATTTTTGCTTTGGCAGTTTTTTCCAGAAATAAGTTGTGCATGGTACATTGTCCTACCTAAAACCAAAAGGCGCATCTCAAATTGTAGTTTTCTTCTTTTTTTCAGACATTTAAACAACAACAAAATCATCAATATTACACTGCGCAGCTGAATAATATAGATTTATTTTGGCATTAAACCATTTTTGGTATTCTTTAAGGAAGAAAAGTTGAATCATATTTTCTTTGATCACAGCCGGTCTCCCTTGCCTTGTATAAGGTTAATACACCTATGCGAAAACCAACTGTGTGTGAAAATACACTAGAAAAATCTTCCTTGCTTTATAACTTATTTTTAGGAAAACAAAAATTGAGATATGCCCATTGTGTTTAGGCGCAATGACGGACTACTGAAAATTCAGGAAAATTAACTAGTTAGCTCACATACGAAGACATTTTCGTAAATCCTACATAAAAAGAGCTCTTACATAATAAAATTGATATAGACTCTAGAAAACTTTCCTCTCCTAGAACAATTTCGAGACAAGCACTGTTAAAATACAAGAAATTCGAAATATTTTGACAAGAATACGCTTTTACAGCCGCCAGACCCTTGAGCCTCCTCCAAGAGAAATTCTTTGATCCTATGCTAAAGATTTAAGCTTTGCTTTTTTTTGCTTTGCGTTTTTTTTTCTAAGCTTATTTTTTTTAAAACATTTTATGAAAAAGTTCTGAATTGCAACCTCTATGCATGGTTACCAAAATAAGCAAGTCATAAATGACAAATTATCATCACAATCTTAAAAAAGAACAAAAGAATAAGCAAAAGCACTTCCCAGAATCGTGCACAAGACATTGGAATCATAACTCACATTGAAGACTGACCATGTTAAGCCTGAATACCCACCACCATGTAGCATAACAAGCAAAGGACCAGCATTTTCTCCGCCATGATAAACATGAAATTTCCCTGCTTGCGTTTCAACAAATTCATCATTCACAAAATATGGTGACCAAGATTCAGGGCTATAATTCCTTCTTTGTAGCCTTTTGTTGCTGGAGCTTAAAAAAAAAAGTTTTTGTTAGAAACCTCGGTATAATTATAGGGGGAAAATTGTAAACTAGGCATCAGCAAACTACTTTCGATTTATTGGTGGTGTTACATATATGAAATTATAATTTGGAACAAAGGTAGTCAAGGTTAGCAGGCTGGTTCACTGAGTGCATAAGATCCCACTACTGACTAGATTTATTTATGTCATATTAGCATAGGATTTGTTTTTTATATTATTTTTTACATAATTTTTTTAATGTGTTAATTAATTTAATTCGAACAATAAAAAACGGAATTCAAAAGAATCGGATTATTATACTGATTTCAAATATATAAGTTTCATTTAGTCTTACCCATCAAAGGTTACGAACCTGAGAAAATTTGCCTGATTTTCGAAAAGAAAGGGCGAAACTATAAGTCATAGAATCTCAGCTTATCAGTTAACCTTACTGTAGAGGTTTCAAGCTCCTGTATGCAAAAACGTGGAATTTTGTATTTTTTGCCAGAAGGAAGATCACGGATGCGTGTTTTTTCTTCAGGGTGATCGCATCGACCCAGGAGTCCTAGAATATCGGAAGAGGGCTCATTCAAACGGAAATTAAAAGTTCCAGTGCCGTTTTTAAGTGACCAAAAACATTGGAGGGCAACTAGGCCCCATCAAACGCTACTTTTTTTCCCAAAATCGTCTCGTTAAAATTTTGAGATAGCAATTTTGTTCAGCATAGTGAAAAAGCCAAATAACTATACCTTTGGGGATATCATAACCCCCCACAGCCCCTGGGGAAAGGTCTTTAAGACATAAAATTTGCCCATTGTCTACGTATAGTATTTGTTATTCGGAGTATGCATACATTTTTCGGGTGGGAGGGGGGGGGGGGGGGGGGGGGGGGGGGGGGGGGGGCAAATTTTCTGCTAGGGGGGGGGGCTTTGGGGAATTTCCGCGGTGAGAATTTTCAATTAGGAGGGAGATTTCCAGGGAGTGAATTTTTCAGGGGAAATTTTACACTGGAGGAATTTGCCAGAAATCCTAAGAAAAATTCTTATGTCTTGCTTTCTCTTTGCCAACTCAATTTCACGCGTGGAGATGTTAAGGGTAATTGTCAGGGGTAAATTTTCACCAGGATTGAATTATATCCGTGAGGAGGAGGAATTTTTCCGTGGATGTGGAGGTAGATTTCCTGGCATTATTTAAAAAAAAGAACATCCGAAATTAAATAAAAAGAATAAGGTTTTTCAACTGAAACACAAGGTTCATTTAATTAGAACAATAAGAAGCTTTTTTAAAGTACTAAAAAGCATTAGCCTAAAGAGTAAGGTCTTGTTGAGGAGCAGCCAACCTCATATATGCAATAATTTCTGTTCATTTTATTTTTTATTGCTGCTCCTTACTTTCAGCTGAAAAAACTTGTTTTTTTTTTTATTTAATTGCTACATAGCATCAAAAGGACTGTTATTATATGAATTCAAGATTAAAGCCAGTAAACGCTAAAAACACTCAAGATACAAGACTTATAGCCTAACCAAGCCAGGCTACAAACCTTGCATACTAATTATTGTAGAAACCAATTTTTTATAGATGAAAGAAATTTAATATTTAGGCCATGCCTTATTATTGCTACTCCTTTCTTGTGTTTAACTTCATAACATTATAAGCATATGAGTTTTAAATAGCAATAGCTGAATTTTTTTTAGAGCTGATAGGGTAAACCTTACTTATAATAAACCTATTCATATACCTTAGGATGATAGAATTTTAAAACTATAAAATCACTATACCCACAAGAATGAGTCCTAAAAATTGCCCCAGATGCAATTTTAGGCAATTTGAAGCACAGGAAAAACGCTTCACAGATTAGCAGTCCTTAAAAAGATGGCTCTTCCCAATGTGTCTTAACCATGAGTGTATCCTCAATTAAAGGAAACCTAGCATAACTGCAATACATGAGGGCGAAAATAAAGATGATTGGCAATTCATAGAGAACCGTGAAGCTTTTGGAAAATGGAAATGAAATTGTTGAGGTTTTTGGAGAAAACAGGCTTTCTTCTTAGAAATTGCAGGGGCATTTGTAAAGACCCTCAAGGTACAGTAGGCCTACCAGGACATCCATGATGCACCAGTCTCATGAAAATAAAAGGCACCTTTATATGGACGACTCTAATATAGTTTGACCTTTCAATTGACCTTTCATGATAGCATGAGCATCATCCAGGCTGATACTTATGAATTGGACAAAAGTATTTGGTTTGTAATGATTGTGGTACAGCATGATATTTATTTCATTTTATTCTTTTATTTATTTATTTATTAATACCAAAATATGGTAAGCTTTATCAAGCTTGTTGCACTATATCATGTCACGTGATATCTATTTTCTTTTATCTTAGTAAGGATATTTGTTTAAACATTTGAATATCTTTTATTTAACTTGCAATTAAAATAGCTGAAATTTGTTATGATTTATTCTTTCTACTGAAGAGAAATTCAAAATCAAAAGGGGCGTGCTTTCAAGACAGTTGAAAGCAATCACGTAACAGTATAAAATCCAAAAATATGATTGTACGAGAGAGCCATGGAAATTTTACTTGCATTTCGTCACTTCTGCATCCCACCAAACGCGAAAAAAAAATAATAATAAAAATCTACTTTTTTTACGTTTTCGACTCCCTCCTCCCCCAAAATCAAATCTTCAAACCCTTGTACCCTCACCAGTGCATCAGACTGTGTATATTTGTACTTGGTGTTGGTTCATATCAACATTTCAGGTAATTTAGGACCCACTGATGATGTTTGGCTTAGAACCAGGACCTAGGTAATTGCATGTGAAGGATGAACTATCTTTAGTTCAATCTGAAAGGATACAATACGGCTATGTTTACCTTTGTGCTTGAATAAACCATGAACATCAAAAACACAGTTAGATTTAAGCCAGTCTAGTTAATTCGACTAGAGTATATCATCACTCTTTGGGTGAAACTGCTTTCTGAATGCAAGCATAACCACTTCAGACTATGGATAAAACTAACTTTACGGCAACATTGTTAAATAGTGCAACCACACCTTGGACAATACCATAAAACGTTTAACACAGAGGATAATTAGATCTGGGCAGGAATAGAAAAAGGGCCAGTAAATATTCAACATGTTACACAATGTAAAAGAGTTAAAATGCAAAATTTATTTCAAAGTTTTCTTTATAATTTCCCTCTTCTTGAGAAACTTCCCTGCAAATTCTAAAAAGCAATATTCAACGATCCGTTGTTCATTCAGTGAAAAGTAATTACCATTCAGCGATTTCAATACCTGAGAATATGAGAGGTCTGAAATACAACAGATTCTAAATTATTGGAAAAGTATTGTTATCTGTAACAGTGGCTAATTCTTTGAGAGCAGAGGTGAAAATTGGGTGAATTTGGTGGATGTTAGAGGCAATTGTACTGAAGGGTATATAAATTATTTTTTATTTTATTTTTTCTTCTTTAGCTTGCTATGTGATTTAGATTACATATTATAGTAAGTAGTGTCTGAAAAGTGATAATTTACTATATTCAAAAGCAAGTCGCTTAAGGCATTAGACTAAAAAGCAGGGACATGGTTTAGGATATTATTATCAATATTCTTATGTATTGAAATCCTGTCTTCCTATAAAAGAAAATGACGGAGCACTACGAAAAAAAAAAAAACCCACCCTATACTTTCTAGGACGAAAGGCAATAAAATAAAAAAAAAATAAATAAAGAAGAACACAATCACTTATAACAGAAGCGAGAAAAGGAGCTATGATAGTGTAACAAGTGTAGAAGGAGTTGTTTCCAAGCATGGTTTGAAATCTTTTGGTTGTGTTTTTTATAAGTTTAGCAGCAGCTATAGTAGAATTTGCTATATGATGACTATTAATGAGATTTGAACGGGGGGTCCAAATTGAATATCTCAGTAGGTATTTTGCGAAACGGAAAACAGTTGAGCGGATTTTCAATTTATCAACGTATATAAGAATCTTCCAGAAAGGTGCAATAATGGAAGGATGGAAGGATGCAGATGAAGAATGACAGATTGTCAGGAAAGCAGGTCGCCTGTGATTGGGGTGGGAGGATGTCGTACAGAAAGATTTAAGGAAAATGGGAACTTCCTGGGAGGGTGTAAAAACTCTTTGAATAGATTAGGATGGACGAAGATCATGCGCAGCTGTGGTGGGCCCAGGTGGCTTGGTAGTGCGGTGAGTTGTTAGTAGTAGTTACAAGTGACGAGTGTGAGAAATTGTATTTCCAATGGGAATGCC
This sequence comes from Artemia sinica, assembly GCA_027921565.1. Lineage (NCBI taxonomy): Eukaryota > Metazoa > Arthropoda > Branchiopoda > Anostraca > Artemiidae > Artemia > Artemia sinica. The sequence continues at coordinate 28,258,103 of CM051265.1, read as the reverse complement.
AAGATAAACATTGGTTAGGTAGACGTATCTTTGAATTTCCAAGTACAATTTAATCAGGAAATGGGCCATTCCAATTAAAAAGGACAACGTCAGATTTTTCAGTGTTGAATTCAAGACCAGATTTTAAGTATTCTGTTTGCAGTTTCTGGAATGTTTCAGAAATTCTGTCTAATTTTAGGCTAAGGTTAAAAATGTCATCAGCATAAGTGACTAAGGAGATATTGAGGCCAGAAAGAACGCAATATATCTGACACTAGTTTTGAGCTTTGAAGACATAATTATTGACATGACAAGTTGTTGCAATGGCACCTTTCTTAACTGTTACAGTTCTATCCAATGGCCATGCCATTCCATCTTTCTTAAGAGGGATTTTAAGTCGGACTCGTAGCTTAGCATACATATCCCTTTGAGATCTGGTGAAAGCCAGATTTAGTCCTCTTTCAGCAGCCATGGGGGGATAGATCAGGAAGTCAAAGGCGCGGTGAACATCATGACTAGCCAAGGCGAGTGAACTGCCTCTGAAAGAAGCATCAAGCAGAGCATTAGCAACAATCCAAGGGCGTCTGCACATCCAATATCATATTGAAAGCTAAATTGATGTGGAGGTGTGTAAGATTTTTCCTCAAGCTCTTTTATGAACAGTACTTCATAAAGCTTGCATAAACTGATTGACACAGTTGTGGGTCCAAAGGATGTGCATTGATCGGAGTTTTTTTTTTGTCTTTTAGGATGAGAAAGATCTCCACACAAAATGTCAACAGAACCAGACCTTGTGTAAAAATTATCTGCAGTAGTAACGTGAGATGTTCTAAAAGCAAAGGAACACTATATTTAATATGCAAAGCGTGAATTCCATCTATGCCTTGTGACTGCTTTGGTTTAAGGTGCATAAGAGCATCAGCCACAAACATTACAAATACTGCATAAGCAGAGTCAAGGAATGCCTGCAAAAATTGGTCAAGTTCTTCAACATATTCTTGTTCAATTTAGGGGTCTGGTGGAGAGAATTTGGCCTCATAGAAAGAATACAAATCAGATAAAAAAAATATCAGCAGCAGGATATTTTCTAGGAGAGCTAGTATATACCAGACAAGATCAATCAGTCTTGGGTACTAAACTACTTCACTCTGTATTTGTAAAAATTTAAAATTCTAAACCAGACTGTTTTTGGTATCTCGAAGAATGGTTTAAATAGGTTATTCAACATTCAAGAAGGGACTACAGTCCAAAAGTAGGGTTCTAAGGATATTTTCAAGTTCTGATCTCTACTTCTCTCCTCTCCAGACCAAAGAATTTTCACGAACTTGGGAAAACTATAACCTAGTTATTTGGAGCCTTTAGAAATGTTTAGGTCCCCAATTGGGAGGGATCTTTTTAACATTAGGCACTTTCTGCTGGCAAGCTGGATTGTAAATTTATGATCTGGAATGTAAAATGCACAATTACACTGACAATCAAGATCCATTAGAAATATCAGTTGCTACAAAACCATGGTCTTGCTGGAAAGCAAGATTGTGACTTTGGATGGTTTGTTTATAAATTTTGTTGTTCTATAATTGGCAAGTTAACAATCAGTTTGAAGGAAGCAGTTTAGGAAACTCCTTTATTCTTCTGATAGTCCTGAATTTTGTTTTAGGAATTTAGTTTGTCAGTGAAAACAATGACTCTTATTTCTCTACTCTGAACTTAAATGTGATATTTGCAAATTTTTCATAAAAATGGGATCTAACTTTGAGTAAAACTTTAAGTTTGCCTTAGAATATAACTTAACTCCTGAGAGCCACCTTTCCAAGATCAACAATCTGAAGGAACTCAAAAAGCACACATGCCTTATGCCACTTGTCTTGCCTTAAATTTGTCTTGTAATTGCAATTCTTTTTGTTTTTGCTTGAATCAAGAATACATTAGGCTAATTTGCAAGCTGAAGTCAGCCCTGCATTTGAACCTTAGTTTGACTTGCAAAATTGGAGGCAATTTTATCTTTTATTGGAAGGCTTACATCTTTTTTGTTTCTTTGAACTTCATTTATACTTTAATTTTTGATCTGTATAGTAAATATTAGCAAGTACTGTATAATAAAAGAGCTTATTCTTTTTTAAACCATGCTTAATTCTCTGATTTTTGCTAAGAATTGTCTTTTTACAGGCTAACAAATCATTTTTAGCTAAACTACAAAAGAATTTCTCCAGCAAATCAAGTTGTTGACCAAAATTGAATCAGTACCCATGAGGATAGACATAAATTTTAGTAGACATTGCATTGGACTTTATAATCCATTTCATAGCCCTTCAGCCAGGAAGTGTAATGGGGATTAGGCCAGGCCATCTTATGCTTTTGCACACCCTTCCTGTTTACCTTCCCCAGATTTCTCCAAGTACTCATTTAGAGCTGGGTTGACTCTGGCCAAGCTTACAGTCATGCCAACAACCCAAAACCAAACCAAAACCAAATAACCACCAACACCAGGATTTGATCCTCTGTCCTCATGGACAGAGGATTTCAAGACTAGCTAGCTAACCAAGAATGTGCCTTGCTATTGGCTCATAGCAAGCCTTGATTTAAGCTTGCAACAAGACAAAAAGTTGGGGACCTAGCAGGCTTAAAGCAAGCTTGTTTGATGCTTTCTGCTTGATTTTACAAGGTTGCTGCAGGCTTATTTGCCAATTACTAAATGGTCTAAAGCAAAAATTGTTGTACTTTTTTTTTAACTCAGAACAGCGAACTTAAAGACCTGTCCTCACAGAGTCTTTAAAACCTTATAAGTAGGAAAGGAATGGGCCTAGGGGCTTGAAAACATTGTCTAGGGTCCAACAGATAAATAGCTACTTTTTAAACATTGATTTACTAATTTATTAATATGCAATTTACTTTAGGCTACTAATCATACAGTATTCTGCTCTACATAGCTGCTTTGAAATGTGGCCTACAATTATTGGATGAGGAAAATCAGTTTTAGCAATAGTCCAAAATGATTTTTCAAAACACAGTAATGCACAATAAGTGGCAATTTGCCCAAACTTAGGCTGTAAATCCATCCCTGAAAACTATGTTTACTTAGCTAAATAGCTCTCTAATGTAATGAAAAGCTTTGGCCTAGGAATTTAGCATACAAAACTGGTTCAATTTATAAGAGATTCAAAAGGCCTAACTAAAAGACAAATGCACTGTCCAATGCTCTTTCCTAATATAACAAGGTAAATACATGGTATTCTTAATTAATATGTAAGCTAAAAGACAAACATATCAGTCAATATACCTCTCAACATTCATTCCAAATTTACTAGTCATTATCCTCAAAACTGCACTCCAGTCCTGCTCCATAATGAGCCAGATATAGAACTAGACTAAACAAAAAATTTCCTGATTTTATTTATTATTTTTTTTTTTTTATCTGGCCTCATAAGTGGGGCTGGGGACCATTTGAAGGGGTAGTGAACAGTTCATTTGAATGAGCATTAAATAAGTACCAACTGGTGTGTTTGTCTTTTAGCTAGCAAGTTAATTGACAAAACCAAAAATTTACCTATAATAATCACTGCCTCCACAAATTCCTTATGTAGCCTTGAAACTGCATAAGAGCACATGATGACTTATGCAGAAGAACTAAGAAATAAACACACTACTTGATTCACTATTCAATGCTCTGTTCATACCTAAAAGTTAACCTATCTGTTCCAAATTAAATAGTTGATTTAGAAATTGAGGAATTTGCTACAGATGGTTATTAAATCACAACTGCAACAGTAGTTATAATCTAGTAAAGAGCAAACTGCAGCCCCTAAAAATCAAAAGTTAAAAATGCATTTTGAAAAAATAAAATCTAGAGAAAAAATTATTATTTATAGCTGATTCAGAAATTTTAGCTATTATTTCAATTAATCTTAAGAGTAAAATCTTAATATACAAACAAATTTATAGGGATTTCAAAAGAGCCTGAAAATCCATAAAAATGGCATCAGATTGAAATGAAAAAGATACCATTAGAATTATCATGGTTGAAAACCCTTACAGCCCCACTCCACCTCCAACAACCATGAAAGTCACTCTGTGAATAGAAACCTTTGATAATCTTTGTGTTATAAAATAGAAACCTTGCAAAATAGGTGTAGAATTGGGTTTATCCAGGAAGAGACATGCTAGAACAAAAAGAGACATATTTTCATATTGCTAATTTTATGCTTATTTCCATGGTTTGGTTGGCATTTTTGACAATTTATCCCCAACCCCTTTCTAATGGTCTCATGTAGCCATAGGCTATATAAAGAAAATAACCAAAAAAATACTGGAATTTTTACTTTATAATATGCAGCAAGTATCAATGAATCAAATTTCCTTGTTTTTTCCCCATTTGTATCTGTTTTTAAATCAGTTTTGATCAATTATTACATGTTTTTTTTCTATATAGCCTAAGGCTATTAGAGGGGACTGGGGATGAATTGTCAAAAATGCAAATCAAACCATGAAAACAAGCATAAAATCAGCAATCTAAAAATGTGTTTCTTTTGTTCTAGCAGATATTTTTTCTGAAGAGGCTCAATTCTAGACATTTACCCTCAAAATTAAGCTAAACATATATTTTGTCAGAATTTAGATAGGTGTATACCTGTCATGTATGTAATCTGCTAAGTCTTATAAATAAGAAAAGGGTAGACATAATAGTTTGGCAAAAACTTCCAGGTTATATCTAGGATATATTGCCCAAATTTAAATTTCCCATCTATTCTGTCATTTTTCTTTTTCTTGCCTCATGCTAAGCTGAAAGAAACTAATGAAAAAAACTGGTTCTACAATGTTTCAATGGATAAACAACTTGAATGGTCAGGAATATATTATACAAGTACCAAAAAAGCTTCCCAGGGGATCATTAAGACTCTGGGTTCATCCCAGGGAGTTTCATTCATCTGACTCAGCTATTTTCGAAAATCAGAAACAGCCCCTAAAGCAGAATTTACCATCATCTCTATCAAATAACTTGAGTAAAGGTAACCACAAAACTGGAAAGAGCTGGGCTAGCCTTGAACTCTTTTAGGGTTAGTTTGCATTAGGCTAGTAGCCTGGAGTTCAAACTTTTTCATGTATATTCTAGTACTATTTTGAATAATTACCTCTGACTTAATTGAGGGTGAGGTGGTGGCATTCCAGGGATTTTTGAGCCATAATCTGTTTCCTAAGATCCATTTCTTTAGCTAGGCTACTTATTTTTACAGCTTTTTACTCTTAACTCCTATATAATTATTCCTGGCTTCAGTGTTGCCTAGTGAATAGTACTGTTGAGTTTCGTCAAAAATAAATGCCGAATCAGCCGAAATACGAACTAAAAGGATAACTGGGTGCATTTTTAGACGAAACAGTTTTAAATTATCCCATTAACTAAGATCATGAGACAAATTGAGATTTATTTTCATCTTTTTTTATGCTTTAGGTGGATTTTCATAAGCTCTCCTTGAAAGCCTTTGAAAGTTGCGTTAATCTTTAGGAAGAATCATTATTCGTAGTGGTCTATAATTTTTGAATTCAATATTAGGTTACATGTAATTAAATAATTTGACTGATATTTTTCAAAAAATGGATACATTTCTTGTAATAGCGTCAGTTTAAATAAAATTAATTATCAGTTAGAATTTGCCAAATATTTCCTAACTCTGATGAAGATGATGGCAAAGTCGAGAATTTATAAGAAGTTTTATTTTTCAGCAGATAAATGATCAGGTCTTGCAAAATGAAAAGTCTAAGGGTCTACAGCGAAAATCAAAAGGTACGTACAAGCAATAAATAAAGAAATTTTGAAAAACATGAAGTGGCCCATTTTTTCAAGCCACTAGCTTTGATTTGATTACCCACGCAATCAGTCACACGGGGAGAATAGCCTCTGTCAGTGAAAAATTCCTGAGCCTGAATTGGATTGTAGAAAACCCTTTATATCAACATGAGATGAGAATGGTTAAGTCTCTTGAAATACAAAATTGATAGTATGATTGGAACTAGCTGCTAGATCTTTTCGTCTTAAATCATTGGTATGACGTCTTTGGAGCTGAAAGTCTGTGATTTTTGTGTTAATTATTGGTATCTTAGAACATACTTGGCTAAGGTATTGCTACTGAACTTTTGGTTTTTCTTCGATGCTTTAAAATAAATGACGATCTTCCGTATGCTGAAACTGTCTAAAAAAAATCGGTGCGTCATTTCATAAAATAGTGACCAAGCAACGACTCCCATCTATTGTCAAGATAAGATATTTATTTCAAAAAATGACTATCACAAGCCCCGAATGGCCGAATTCGTATTTCGGAGTCATAAAAAAAATATAAAAATAGCACAACAACTAAGAAACTGGCTAAACAATGGCAAAAACAACAATATCAGAAAGGCAAAGCCATTCATTATTAAAAAAAAAACGTCAAATGTAAGAAACTTAAAAGGTAAAAACTTAAAAAAACAAAAAAGATTGAGATAAAAATAGCGTTAAAAAGGTTTAAAAGAGAACATATAAACAGGGGGGAGGGAACAAAAGAACCAAACGGAAACAAAATTGGGTATAACCAGTATAAAAAAAAAAACGAGCGGTTTATTTGATCAGTAATGAAGGGGATAAAGGTTTTTCATACCTGGAAATAAAGCAACGGATGGGGGACAAGATCGGGACAGGTTCAGAAAACAATACGTGGCCGGAGGTGTCTGGATGGGGAGTGTCTTTTGGGGAAAATGTTTTCCGTGTGAGGGCATATTATTGCGCTTTTTTTTTGCAAAAAGGAGGCACAGCATTTCTCTCCTGTGCTCAAAAGTTTCCTGCTTGGCTTTTCTTAGAAGGAGTGAATATGGTACCATATCTTCTTTAAAAATTATTCTTAGGGCTCTTTTTTGAATAGATTCAATTTTTTGTGATTCATCACGGGAGATGCCAGGATGCCAAACTGGACAAGCATATTCAAGATACGGGCGGACGAAGGAAGTATAGATACTTAAAGAATGGGGACGTTAAAATTTTTAAAGAGCTTAAGGAGAGACATGGACGCATTAGCTCTATGGATAACATCTTTCACGTGGATATCCCACTTTAAATTAGAGGTAATTGTAACTCCAAGTAAGTTAAAGGAAGACATAGAAGTATCTGGGGGGATAGGGTTGAGGAAAAGGGGTAAGTTTTAAAGAAACAAATTGGCGTTATCATAAATTTCGAGAGGTTTACTCTCATGTCTAACTCCGCAGCGTCATCTGCCATATCACTGATAATACTCGTGGGGTTATTTACTAAGTTTCGGTAGCAGGTTTCAACAACCGTTAGGTCATCCACAAATTTCCATCTGTCGGAAAATTCCTTAGCGATACTATTTATCATGACAGAAAAAAGGAGCGGACACCTATGAGAGTACCTTGGGGTACTCCATTGTGTACAGGGAGGCGGTGGGGATAATGATTCTTATATTTGACTACCTGTGGTCAATTTGATAAAGTTGAGGCAACCAATTTAATCAGGAAAGAATCATTATTGAAATCAGTTACAAGTTTCTCAACTAAAATATTGTGGTTAACAAGGTTAAATGATTTTTGAAGGTCAATGGAAATTAAATTTAGCCAGCATTTAGGTTTTTCAAGAATTTTCCCAATTGAGTCAATAAGAAAAACAAGATAATGGGAAGTAGAGGTGGATTTGATACTCCCGAATTGTCTCAGGTCAGTAAGAGGTAGGATTTTCTCCTTTAGCCAATCTGCGAGGAATCCTTCATATAGCTTAGAGAAAATGGGAGCAAGTGAAATAAGACGAACACTTTCAAAACCAGGTTTTCCGTCTTTCTTTTTCAAGGGGGTTATGAAACCCTGTTTCCAAATTTGTGGATATTGGTCAGACTCAGTAATCTCATTGAAAATAACAGACAAGGGCTTTGAGAGAAAGCCACTGAAAGCACTATAAGAGGAAACGAGATATCTGAAGGGCAGACATTTGTTTTTAGTAGTTTCCCAATTCTTCTTACGATCTCAGACGGAGATATGGAGGGGAAAACAGGAGGGAGAACATCAGTAGGTAATTGATAAGACAATGCTGGAAGGCTCTGGAAATTGGAAGAGAGGACCTTGTTAAGATTATTAGCAGCAACTTCTGGGGATTCAGTTAGGTTGAAGTCAAGCTGGTCTAGACTCCAACCACACAACTTTTTACCTCGGAATACCATTTTTTTTCGGTTTACTGGCAAACAATTCTTTGGCCTTATTCTTGTAGTAGGATCGGGCAGACTTACGTATTTCCTTTTTAATCGCTTTTCTTAATTTTTTAGCTTCATCCAGTTTACCATTTCTGAAAAGATAAAATTTTTTCCTAATTAGCGCTTTTATGGGTTGGTTAATGAATTGTTTGTCACTGGAGCACTTTTTAAATCTTTTTCCGGGAAAGAAATTAGGAGTTTATCATTTAGTTTTTTGTGAAAGGTTCATCAAGATCGTGCAAATTATAAATATCAGACCAATTCTCAGTACTCAGCCACGTTCCAAAACAAAGAAGGCCAGCATTTTGACGGGGGTGGAAAGAACCATAAGCTACTGATAATGTATGCTTAAAATTAAAAGAGGGGAACAGGAGGATGGAAAAATTATAACTCCCACCCAATGGAGGCAAAGCTGAGGGGGGACTTACAAATTTTTCAAATTAGTTAGAATGACATCTAGAGATGTATTCCTCCTAGTTGTTGGTATTTTAACTATTTGCTTAGCTTTTAGAGAGGAGCAAATTGAATTCATCTTAAGTTCATTGGCATCACCAACCAGAAAAAGTCCAGCATTTGGGTACTTAGAGATAACGAAATCAGCGATGGTCTGTAACTGCTGGAGAAAGTTGCGTTTTGCATTAATATTTTGGTTTGGCGAGTAGTAGAAGACAGCTATTGCAATGATATTATAGGGACGGGGGAGTACTTTGGGTCTAATACCTAGCCAAAGGATTTCATCGTACTCAGATAAATTAGGAACAGGAATAGTTTTTGGGAAAAGGTTGCATTTAGTAAAAAACATGACACCACCTTTTTTCCAAGTGGGTGATCCAAAGGACGAAGCTCAAAAAATTCTGAATAATTTGACAAACGAAGAGAACTTTGGTCATGAGACTGTACTTCTGTAACAGCTATAATGTCAGTTCGATTTAATTCTGATAGCACTTTGAGTTCAGTAAGTTTGTCAAATTAAGGCTTTCGGGGTTAGAGATTAAAAATTTTGGATATTTAAAAGGACTGGGGAAACGTGACTATCGTTAAGTTTCAGTAATTCTTGAGGTGGGTTTTAAACCTGGGCTGTGAAACGGTGCGGATAATTTCCGCATGTATGAACTCTCAAACCAGAGTCCCATTGGTAGGGTACCCATGGGTCGGATTTACTTTGGCAAATGACGTGTGGAGGCTCGAGCCAGTCAACAGCGTTTTGGGTGCATGGAATGGGTAGGGTATGCAAGGAGGTTTGTGACTGGGGGGATATCAGTAAAGGGGATTGTGGGAGAGTTTGGATGCAGTAATGTCTGCGATGATGAATTGACTGGTCGTGAGTAAATTTCTGGGTTGGAGGGGCGTTTCAGGGAGAGGATACCTGGGATATGTTGCTTTGTATCGGATAGGGAGGTAGGTAACGATGATATTTTATAAGGGAGGAATGGGATCCGTAGTGCTGCCTAAAAATGGGGCTTTCCAGTGTGGAATCTCTGACTGGTAACTGCTGAGACTACCCAAATTTGTTCACTTGGCTTTTGTTTGCAGATTGACTTTTTTTTTGCAAAAAGGAAGAGGGGACATAAAAATGCAGGTTATCACATCCGAAACAACGCCCGCTTGATGCTAACTTACATAAAAGAACATGGTCGAAATTACACTTTGCTTTAGCACACTTGCCAGTGAGGTAAAAACGGCATAAATGCAATAACGAGCACTTCTTTTGGTCGCACTTGTTATATAAAAAACGGGAACAAACTCTTTGACTAGCTTCCTTTTGTTTTTTTTTTTTAGGTTACTGGTAATAGATTCATGATTACATTGACGCTTCTGGCCTAATTTGCAATTTCCTTGCTTAAAAAAATATGCAATTTTTAATATCACTATTATCAGGAACAATTTTTTTCCTGTAGCTTGCTTGGAGCAACATCATGTTCAAAATCATAATTATCTCCTAATTTGCAAAAACCTGCAAACATTATATAAGCATATTTGCGAATGTTAGCAGGGAAGTCTTTATTATTAGGACGATTCACTTCTGTTCTTTCAAAACAAATACAGGCATCTGTAATTGAGTTCTCAAGGTCAGCATGGGCGTAGGCAGCATTAGGCAGCATATTGTCTAGGGGGGGGGCAGTCCATAGTGTGATGGAGTTTTATCAATTGCTTTTTCCAAACCATCTGCTTTTTTCAGCCATATCTAATGTAAATTTAAAGGTCTAGGGGGGGCAGCTGCCCCCCCATCCCTACGCCCATGAAGGTCAGGATTGTAATTGGGTTAAATAGTGGTGAGATCGAGGTCAGGTATAATTTCTGAACTTATGTTTATTTCACTTGTAGTGGCTAAAGTTGATTGACTTAATCCTCTGCTGCCTTCATTAATATTCATTGAGCTTGGGGACAATGCACTTTTTTGATGTTGAGAGTCTAAGTCTAAAGTGTTTACTTACCTCGTTTGGGATGTGATTATTTGTAGGTTGACCTCTCAAATCACTTCCATAAACTGAAAAAAAAAATCTGTAATAAGCATTAACACATCCGTTAACATTTCTTTTAAAGTCAATATTTTTGTAAAATCTAGTTGTAAGGAGGGGGCAGCTGTAACGCTGTCTGTTTGAACATATTTATCACTGCTGCATTCAGTGGTTTGGCACGATACGTACGTTGAGCCTTGGGACGAACTTCAAAAACTTGGCGCTGAGGTGGGGCAAGGGAAATTCTAGGACCGACTGAACTAGGCCCAGCCTCCTGAGGCATTTTTGATTTTCCTGTTTAAAAAAAGAGCTGGTTGTGTGGAGGGCTAGGAAAAGGAGTAGGACTGCTTAGTCAATTAGGATGCTAAGCATTCTTTTTCTTTCAATTGGGGTACGAGGCGTTCGAGGGAAGCCAAAACGGGGTACAGAAAGACCCGGAGAAGGAGTACGGTTTACCTTAGATTTAGTAGAGTAATCAAGGTACATCCAGGAGTTACTCCAATCAATTAACTCTATCCTGGCACACTTTTCGGCCCATGCGTGGAACCAAGAGTCACAGTTGGCACATTTAATTGAGTTAGATGTAACTCGAAGTCTGTACTATAGCTTTGAACTTAGAGAGATGTTGAAATTGTGTCTCTTTAGAAAATGGCTTATATCTTCCTTGTTTATAAATAATTTTAGCGAAAGTTGGGATTACTTTAAACTACTATGCAAAAATCAAACAGTTCGTGGTAACGAACTGTAAGTAAGGAGCGACCCGGCTCAATAGTAACCGAAACTCTAAAAACCGGAATTTTGATACCCATAGATACATCAATAGAATCAGATTTTTATGCTGATTTCCGATATATAAGTTTCATTAAGTTTAGTTTTACTCATCAAAAATTACGCGCCTGAGAAAAATTTGCCTTATTTTCGAAAAAAGGGGGAAACACACCCCAAAAGTCATAGAACTTTAATGAAAATCACACCATCGGTTTCAGCATATCAGGAAACCCTACTGCGGAAGTTTCATGCTCCTATCTGCATAAATGTGGAATTTTGTATTTTTTGTCAGAAGAAAGATCACGGATGCGTGTTTATTTTTTTTTTTTTTTTATTTCCCCAGGGGTGATCGTATCGATCCAGTAGTCCTAGAGTATCGTAAAAGTGCTAATTTGAACGGAAATTATAAGTTCTAGTGCCTTTTTTAAGTGACCAAAAAAATTGGAGGGCAGCGTGGCCCCCTCCCACGCTCATTTTTTTCCCAAAGTCACTCAATCAAAATTTTGAGATAGCCATTTTTTTCAGCATAGTCGAAAATCTAATAAATATGTCTTGAGGATGACTTAATCCCCAACAGTTCCCGGGGGAAGGGCTGGAAGTTATGAACTTTGCCCATTGTTTACATATAGTATTGGTTAATGGGAAGCATAAAGACGTTCCAGGAGGGATTTTTTTTCTGATGGGGGGGGGGGGGGTGTTGGAGGAGGGGGTTACGGGGGAGGATCCTTCCATGGAGGATGTTTCCTTCCATGGAGGGGAAGGGACATTTCTATGAAGGGGGCACCGGATTTTCCAGCATTATTTAAAAAACGATCAGAAATTAAATAAAAAACTAGTTTTTTTTTAACTGAAAGTAAGGAGCAAAAATTAAAACTTAAAACGAACAGAAATTATTACGTATATGAGGGTTCGCACCCTAGTCAATACCTCGCCCTTTTCGCTAAAGTTTTTTTTTAGTAGTTTCAAAAAGCCATCTATTCTAATTATCCGGCCTTTGTTATTCAGGGGTTGTGATTCGAACAAAATTCAAACTTTAGCGTAAAGAGTTAGGTATCGACTAGGGGGCAAACTCCCTAATGTACGTAATAAAACATATAAATATAGAAGTTCGTTACGTAAGTTAATTCGTAAGTTAGGTCAGAACAAAATTTCGAGAAAGTCATTTAGCCAAAAAAGTAAAATTAATATACAAATTTCGTTTTAATTATTCATGTACGGTGAGCCAAAATCAAAGCTGCATTAATTCAAAAACGTTCAAAAATTAAATGAAAAAACAAGTTTTTTTTAACTGAAAGTAAGGAGCGACATTGAAACTTAAAACGAACAGAAATTATTCCGTATATAAAAGGGGCTGTCCCCTCTCCAATACCTTGCTCTTTACGCTAAAGTTTGAATCTGTTACACAACTTTATTTTTAAAACAATTAAAAACTTTAGCGTAAAGAGCGAGGTATTGAGGAAGGGACAGCCCCTTTCATATACGGAATAATTTCTGTTCGTTTTAAGTTTTAATGTCGCTCCTTACTTTCAGTTAAAAAAAAAACTAGTTTTTTTTTATTTAATTTTGCAATAAGGATTAACTAGATACTTCCGGAAGGCTACAAAAAATTATGCCAATGAACTTTTAAATTACGCTAATACAGATTTCTTTTCCGACAAATTTCAATTTTATGCTTATAAAATTCTAAAAAAACGAATTGTTCTAAAAAACTAGTAAATTTACAGTTTTTCGATTACTTCACTGGGTAGAAAATCAACAAACCATTCGATGCGCCTCTTAACGCTGATTACGAATTCATTAATTGCTATCCTCGCGAATACACCTGGTCGTCCCTGATTGAAGTCGATATTGCCCTTAATTTATATATATATATATATATATATATATATATATATATATATATATATATATATATATATATATATATATATATATATATATATATATATATATATATATATATATATATATATATATATATATAATATATATATATATATATATATATATATATATATATATATATATATATATATATATATATATATATATATATATATATATATATATATGTATATATATATATATATATATATATATATATATATATATATATATATATATATATATATATATATATATATATATATATATATATATATATATATATATATATATTATATATATATATATATATATATATATATATATATATATATATATATATATATATATATATATATATATATATATATATATATATATATATATATATATATATATATATATATATATATATATATATATATATATATATATATATATATATATATATATATATATATATATGTATATATATATATATTATATATATATATATATATATATATATATATATATATATATATATATATATATATATATATATATATATATATATATATATATATATATATATATATATATATATTATATAATATATATATAGATATATATATATATATATATATATATATATATATATATATATATATATATATATATATATATATATATATATACATATATATATATATATATGATATATATATATATATATATATATATTATATATATATATATATATATATATATATATATATATATATATATATATATATATATATATAGATATATATATTATATATATATATATATATATATATATATATATATATATATATATATATATATATATCTATATATCTATATATATATATATATATATATATATATAAATGGTTGATTTTATAATTTTTGTGTGCTTATTTCTCATAAACAGTTGGTCTATAATGCTAAATTAAGCAAATCTGGAAACTCTAGGACTCTAGGACTCTATGTAATCTAGGACTACAAAAAAAAAAAAAAAAACAAATTGAGTAAGACCTTTAAATGTTTATGCTATTATTTCCTTTTTTTGTTTTTGGTATTTTTTACATAGTTCTTTTAAGCTCTACCATTCAATTTTCAACTTTGTCGTATTATTCTAAATTTTAGGTCGTTATTATCATTGTAAAAAAAAAAAAATCCCAAGTTGGATTTATAAGGCAATTTTCAGCCCTTCTATATCAGTGACGTTGAAGAAGAGGTCCCCTAAAAGTAAAGTTTACGGTTTGCTTCCTAGCTCACACTTTCAGAGCCCATCACGGAAAGAATAAAAAAATAAGGAAAATATATTTCATGATTTTTAGACATGGAAGGGATTATTTAAATCCCTTCCCTGGTTTGGATAATAGTATTTTACCTGGAGCCCTGTTCGTTTTCTGCTCTTGTTCCCATAAGCCCAAGGCTCTTTTTAAAAGGAAACTATTCTATTCTATTAAATGTATTACAACTTTAAAATTATCATTGCTTATTACCAACAATTTCAACAAGTATACTGCATACGGGAAGTGAGACAATATACAGAACAAGGAAATGTGCGTTACTTCCATTGAGAGTGGGGGCACAGCCGCCACAGCTGGCGCAATAGGTAAATAATGCGGAAAACACAATAAATTACATAAAAAATTTACAAGAATCAAGGAACACTGATTTACGGGAATTTAAAGGAGGAGGGGGGGGGGGTCAAAAGGGTTTTTAACTATCTAGGGGAAGGGCAATCTTTATGATTTATTGATTTTTCAATGAGAATACCAATAAACGGTGCTATTCATATAAAAGAAAAAAAAAACATTTTAAAATCAAGGAGGGGGAGGGTAAAAAAATTAATCAAATAGGGAATCTCCGCCGCACCTGCCCCCCCCCATTAAAACGCCTCCAAGAATGTATTTTTAAAAAGAAGGCATAAACTCGCAGCCCCTTGTGTCTCTTGTCCATTTGAGCAAAACCTGTTTTGTACTAGTATTTTTTATAAGTTTTATGTCCCCCCATTTGAAGGAAGGACAACAGGGTTTACCAAATTATTTCATTTAAAATCAGCGAAAAATTAAAAAAAAAATGGCATTTTGATACCCATATTTTTTATATTTTTACAGCAAAAGCTGGGACGTAGATAGGATTCCCTTTTAAAGATTTACAACTCGTTTTGGCACATAGAGGAGGTTCAAATTTTCCCAATATTAGAAAAATGCGCGTATCTTTATCACAATACAATTAACTCACGGCGTTCTCTTGATCACTTCACGGACGCTAGACGCTCCCATTATAAAAAGAAAAAAACAAAATAATATTATCCACAAGGAAATAATAAGAAAAATACAGCATAAATAACATAACAATATTTATAAATCTCTAATCTGGAAAAAAATAAGTGAGGGGGTCACTGGCACATATCTTCCTTGGAGTATTGGTCCTCAGGTCCTTAGCGATATTGTCAAGCAGCACTAGAGGGTCGATAAGTCCAAAATGAGAAATAATCTTGTGATTTCTGTACCACCTTGGTAAATATAGCAGGAATTTACAATATTTAAAATAGCATCTCCTTAGCTGAAGTTGGTCTTTTTTGCGCATTAAAGGCTGCATACCGGAAAGAAAAAGAATCGTAGGAGAACAAAAACTATGGTAAGGTTTACATAAGCCTCGAGGCTGTACCTCCCTCTATTAGGCGAGACTTTACCGTATGAGAAGCGAATACACTGAAGAGTACTAGCAACCAGAGACGAGCATGTAGTCGAAAGTGAATCAGAAAAAGTAATCCCAAGCCATATCAACTTTGAGACACACTTGAGTAGCATTGTACCCACATGTAAAGAAGGAGCTGGTTTAGAAATATTAAAACACAGAAACTCGCATTGAAGCATATATATATATATATATATATATATATATATATATATATATATATATATATATATATATATATATATATATATATATATATATATATATATATATATATGTATATATATATATATATATATATATATATATATATATATATATATATATATGTATATATATATATATATATATATATATATATATATATATATATATATATATATATATATATATATATATATATATATATATATATATATATATATATATATAATATATATATATATATATATATATATATATATATATATATATATATATATATATATATATATATATATATATATATATATATATATATATATATATATTATATATATATATATATATATATATATATATATATATATATATATATATATATATATATATATATATATATATATATATATATATATATATATATATATATATATATATATATATATATATATATATATATATATATATATATATATATATATATTAGAGGTGGATCCAGGTTTTTTCAGGGGGGGGGTGCAAAATAGGTTGATCGATATGAACATCGTCATCCGAACTATTATTATCTGTCATTTCGAAAAATTTTAAACTAACTGTCTAATGATGATGAAAAGTTCATGGACTGTACACGCTTTTCTTGAAATGAATTTTGTGGTTTATTAAGTAAAGTTCGGGCAAAAATAACAAAGAAAAACACAAATTATAGACAAGCCATATCACCTGAAACTCGCCTAGCCCTGACATTACGTTATTTAGCTACAGGAAAACAGCATGACAACCCTACCCTATGAGTTTAGAGTTGGAATTTCTACTGTGTCAGAAATTTTGAAAGAGACTGCACAGGCCATTTTTGACATTCTTTCTCCCAATTTTCTCACTACTCCATCTGAGGAAGACTTAAAAGTTGTTGCAACAACGCAGATCTTTAACCAATGGAAATTACCAAATTGCATAGGTACTAAAGATGGTAAGCACATCAGACTTCAATGCCTCTACAATTCTGGCTCACAGTTTTATAACTATAAGAACTATTGTAGTGTTATTTTACTTGCAACGTGTGATGTGAACTACAACTTTTTTGTTTTATGATGTTGGTGCTTACGGATCTAAGAATGATGGTGGTGTCTTTTCTCAGTCTGAATTTGGGATGTACATGGATAGCGGAGATACATTGCTTCCTCCTCCACCCAAAAAAATCCCTGGAACTAATACAATATCTTCTCATTTGTTCTAAGGTGACGAAGCTTTTCCACTCAAAGACTACATAATGAGGTCGTTTCCCGGTAGAAACCTTACCGAACTCCAAAAGATATATAATTATAGAGTTTCCTCAGTTCGCAGGTTAATTGAGAACACTTTCGGCATTTTTGTACAAAGGTTCAGACTGTTTATATTTGAAATAATCATGCAGCCTGAGAATCTGGTGACAGTCGTGGAATGTGCACTTTGCCTACACAATTACATTATAGCTTTACATGGTAAGCCAAACGTTACAACAGAGCCTGCAGATTCTATTTCAAATGTCTCAGGATGTAAGTCGCACATCAAGTAATAATTCTTCAAGGCAATGCAGAAATCTTAGAAAAATACTTGCCAAGTACTTCTTGTCTCCAGAAGGGCGTGTTACTTGGCAAAGGGATCATGCGCTGCAAGGTTCTTTCTAAAGCAGCAACCTTTTCACATTCATTTATTTTTACAAAAGTATCCTTTGTTTGAAAATAATTTTAATAAAATTCTTTCAGTGTCTGTTTTCCTTTTTCTCATCTTTTATCCATCTTTCTGAACTAAACAAGCGAATTATAACCATAATTACGTTTTTACGTTTCTATTGACATAAAAGTTGAACAAATTTAAACTTTGTTTCATACGTAATTTTCTTACGTTACGGAGCCCGTAATTTTCTTAAGTTTGACCGTAAGCTCCGTAAGAGGGTTCTTATGGCTCAGTCTGAAGGGGAAACGTAAGCCAAAATTTTTGGTCTGAAAGGCCTATTATGGGTCCGTCAGCAGAAGCTTGTCAGTCAGCAGAAGCTCATAAAGCAAGTTAAACTGCTCTAGATTCACTCTTTTATTGTTTTTGAGCATCGGACGTGCCCACTGCTTCCTTTGCTTTTGTTTCTTAGAGTCACTGGCAGTGTCACTTTGCTAAGATGCAAGTAGTGCTAACGCATCACTAAAACATCGTCACCAGAACTATTATTATCTGTCATGTCAAAAAATTTTCAAAAAAACTGTCAAGTGATGAAAGAAGTCACATAAAGAAGAAGAAAAGATTTGTTTACGGAGTTTTAAGTTAATTAGGTCTGAAGGGACAGTAATTTGGCCTGAAAGCTCAGCTACGTAAAACCATATACGTAAACCTTAAGCGTAATTCTTACGTTTTTGTCTGAAATACTCTTTACTAGAAACGCTGTTTCTTTGCGCAATGAAAAGTCTATCTGCATAAAGCTAGCTGGAACTAATCAAAGCTTAAGCCTAGCTTATTCTCTAGGATAAACTTATTCAAAATCTTTCACAATAAATTCAGTAATTGATTGATTAATATTGCTCAGTGGTCGGTGAGTCACATTATTAAGTCAATTTTTGATGAGATTGCAGTTCAGTTTCTGTGAGTCAGGTTAGAAATAGGCTAGGCTATTGGTACCAGTTTGAAGGGGTGTACCTGCCCACTCTGTGCCTTAGTTTTTTTGTTGTCATATTCCTGATTAGTGCCTCTTCAGAAGACCACATACCATATCTTAATGAAACATAGCAGTACCATCAGATTCCTTATAGCTTATAGGCTAGGCTAGCCTATGTTCTTTCCAAATAGCCTGCCAAGTATTTAGCTAAATAGCATATTCCCCCCACCCCCAGTGGTCCAATGTATAGGCCTAGAATATATATAAAACTAAAAGAAAACACTAGAACAATGAAAGGTCAATTTATGCTCTACAAGATTCCATAACTGACACAGAGACAAAGTGAACATGCTGCTCAATTTGTTTTTGTATAATCTTTCCAAATATACTAATAAACTCAGTCAGAAGTGTATCCCCTCCCAACTGTATGATCTCATATACAGCCCTAATAATGTATTCATTCAGGTAAATTTGCAGGTGGCACAATAATTTAGCTAGGATGAAAGTGAAAATGCCATTTGATGCCCTTTTTTATGCTCTTTCATAATTCAATAATCACTTCTGTTGCAATTTCATCTTGAGCCCTTAAAGGGGCCCAAAGGTATTTTATATGAATTATGAAAGAGCATAAAAAAGCATCAAATGATGTTTTCACTTTCATCCTAGCTAAATTATATGGCACACTGCAAATTTACCTGGAACTTTACACCCTCCCCCCCACCCCCCTAATGTGCAAATATATACCCTGAATTGGAATTTACCCTTAATTGTCAACAGCAAAGTTACAAATTGCAAAATTCAGTGCTATTTTTGTCAACAACATTTGAAAAACTTGAAACAGTTTGAATTGAGTTGCCTAATAAATGAGGTTGGAATTGTTATAAATAAGTATTTTTGGAATATATTACTCTTGAACAAATTATTTATAAAGTAGTGATATGTTTTTAACCACTTTTCAATAACTTGAGTAGTATTGATAACTTCTTTGTATGGTTACAAAATGAAATACCTTCAGGGCCCCTTTGAGGGCTCAAGATGCAATTTGCAACAGAAGCAATTATTGTATTATGAAGGAGTATAAAAAGGTATCAAATGATATTTTCACTTTCATCCTAGCTAAATTATTGTGCCACCTGCAAATTTACCTCTATTCATAACATAAATGACTCCACAGCTTTTATATTAAACTGGTCATCTTCTCTGTTTTACAATTTGTCTATACAAGTGACTGAGGGCATGTCCCTGGTCCAAAATGCAATTTAATTTGCATTTACTTCAAATTTAATACAAATTGACTGCAAACCTGGAATGTTTTGTGAACTAATAGTGCTCTTCCAGTGAAACTTTTAAGCACAATATAACACAGAAAAATTTTCACAAATGAAACTTTACAATTCTGTTAAAGCACTTATAGTTGAAGAAATAATGGCCTCCATTTTTTCCCACTTTGATGATGAATGTACAGAAGTTTATTCAGTAAATATGCTAGTTAACTTTATTCACAAAAATTTAATACAAATTAAATTTTCAATTGTTCCAGCTGTTAAATCACTCACCTGGAATAAAATCTTAAATTTTTATTAAATATTATTAACTTTTTGTTGTTTGGACTGGGAATACGCCCTGAGTGTGACTGACTCTCTATGTGTGACTACAAAAAGAACCATGGCATATGTTATGTTTTAGACTGACCTTTAGCCTAGAGGTATTGGCTGATTTTTATCTAGAATATATTCATGGTCTTAGAACTCCCTTGAGACCAAATAAATGTATAGGCTAATTTTTACTTTTGAGGGCATCTAGAAAGGGCCTAGGAGGGGGACTAGTTGCCCTCCACCCAGTTTCTAAAATGTACTGAAAGCCTCATCTTAAAATCCTCAGTCATTCTTGAGATATTACAGATACACCTTTTTGATGAAGTAGATGCACTTAGTGTACTTTGGTTTAGTTTTAAAATACCCCTCTACATTCCCTGAAGTTTCACATTAATAACCCAGAAACACAAAATCAAACATTCCTCCTTTTCCTTGTGATTAATTTAAAAAGAACTTTTTCCATGAAACAAGTTTTCAAAGGAAAGTAAAGAGCTCCATTAAATCAAAAATGAGCAGAAATAAAGTCAAATAATCTTCCAAGTGTAAAACTACCACAGATTGCTATCAATAAATAAATGAAACCCAAAATAAACAGAAATTACAATAAATAACTTAGTCAAACACAAAACAAGCAAAAATTAACATAACCAGGACATGATTTGCGCTTTACTGAAAACAAAATACATTTTTAAGTTTTTTCACTTTTTTGACTTTAATAGAAAAAAATTTATTGAAACTTTAAGGAATAAATATCAGAATATATTGTTGGCTGGATGTCAAATTTACATATCTCCTTTTTCCTACTTTTCAGGAGAAGAAAAAAAAATTCACCATCTCTGGAAAAATCATTGAAAGTTAAATTGAGTATGGAATCCTGTTCCTTATGTCAGATTTTGCTTCTGTGATAACAGAAAAAAAAAATAGAGATAGGTAGTTTTGAATATGGTTTGAATGGAGGTATGTCAATTAGAATGGTTCATATAATTTGATTCTTCTGAGTCATTTATTGAAATATAATTATAAAACTGAGCTGTGTGTTGAGAACAGGGCAAATCATGGCTGGTCAACTTCAAGAAATAAGGAAAAATAAGAAAGTTGACACTGCATTGGTTAATTTGCATCCATCAGTGCCTGATAAAATGGCCAAACCTTGTCTGGCATAATCCGAGGAGTTCTTTGAGATGCTTCTGGTTCAGTGGATGGAGCTGAAGTTTCCTGCTGTAAACATGGTCTGGCTCTTTCACCTCATCATTCTTCACTCTTCAGGGTAGAAGTGACCATTCATCATCAAATGAAAGAGTGTAGGAAATGGTTCTGTCAGTATACTTCAAACCTTGGATGTCCCTTACTTCCAGGTCACCTGCCTTTATTCCTGACTGGATTGAGTCAACATAGCTAAGCTGCTTGAAGTCTTTGAAGAACTTATGGCCAAACATGTAGCAGACATAAGGTGGTGATGGTTGCACAGACTGAATTTGATTGAGAAGCTCAAACAGGACAAACAGGAATTGTTTTTTTTTTTTTTTGTTTTTTTATTTTCCTTTGTATGATAGAGTGCATTGGTTTGCACTCCATCTGTGTATGCCCAACAGCTTGATACTTTTGATAGATTGTAACATCTTTTTCTACACTCAGTTGAAGAAGGGCATTAGAGAGAACAGAATTACAGTTCTGATAGCCACAACTGTCAGACCAGATGATCCGCTTTTTCTATTTCTTTTCTAAGAAAGTAAGTTATGATGCTACAATACTTGTTGGAGGTCAGATCTATTTGTATTACTAGTCGTAGTATTAAAAGTAATAGCAGTAGTATTAACATATTGATTTTACAAGTAGTGGCAATAGAAGTAGTAGTAGTAAATGTAACAGTGATAGAAGTATTAGTTATAGACTGCAAATATTGCCTTTTGGTAAGACAATTTTCTCCTTTTTGCATTCTCTGAAGTTCCAACTTAATACCCAAATTAATTCTTAAGAGACACTCTTTAGACAGTGTACATGCACATAGTATGTTTTGATTTATTTCAAATTTTCCCTCAGTATTGTAAATGGAGTAGTGAGGTAGTAGTAGTGGTAACAGTTGTAGTGATGGTGGTTGCAGCAGTAGTGGTAGCATTGAAATATTCCCTTTTTGATTTCTCTTCATTTAAATTCTTTTTCAGTTATATGTTAAATTTCTCTCTAAATCTCCTATCTGATAAATATCCTTTTCTTGTTCCAGTGTGTTTTTTTTTTTTTTTTTTTTTAGTATGTGCTTGTATTTTTATTGTATATGCTTCATAGAAGTGTTTTATTTTTGTTTTTTTTTTGGCCCATTGCAAGCAATGCTCCTTGGGCTTCGCAATTGCTTTACGTTTTGTAATTGTTTTCTTTTTTTTTTAGCATTAATAAGTTGAAGTTGATCATCTCCCTTATCATTTCCTGAAAGTTCCAAATTAATCTACCCATTCATTCATGATTTACACCCTTTTGACAATCCATATGCACATAACATGTTTTGATTTAGTTCAACACTCCTCTCAACATTCTCTGAAAGGCTCACCTGAATGCCCTTTGTCTTTTTGGATAGTAAAGTTCAAACATGCATACCTTTCTCAATAACATATACTATGTGTAAGCAATGAATGAATTGCCTAACTTACAGCCATTACTCTGAGGACTGTGGGGAGTTTGACATCCCCAAAGACATAGTTGCTGGACTTTTCAAAATTTTGAACAAAATAGCTCTCTTCAAATTTTGATTGGATGTGTTTTTGGGGTATGATAGGCTTGTGGGGGAGGGGCTGTTTACCCTCCATTCACTTTTGACTCTAAAAAAGGGCACTAGATCTTCCAACTTCCCATCAAATCAGCCCCATCTGGTCCAAAATTTATAGAACCACCCAGACCATAAAAACTTATATGCCTCAGGTATAATTTACAACCCTGGGCTCTGGAGGGTTGTGTCCACCCTGAAGGCACTGTTATATGCTCTCTGGAATCTTCTGAACAAAATGGCCATCTCACAATTTTGATTGGATGCGTTTGGGGAAAAGAGGGCATCAGGGATGGGGTTAGTTGCCCTCCATCACTTTTGACTTGTAGAAGGGAACTAGAATCTTAATTTTCCTATCAAATGAGCCTCCTCTAATGTTCATACACTCTCTCCTTCCATAAAAACCTTATATGCCCCTGGGTTATAACTTCCACTCCTTGCCCCCAGATGCTGGGGGGCTGTGTCAACCCCAAAGGCCTTGTTATATGATCTTTGGACTCTGTTTTGAACAAATAACCATCTCAAAATTACTATCAGATGCATTTGGGGAAAATAGGGCTTGGAGGGGGGAGCTATTTGCCCTCTAATCACTTTGACTCTTAAAAGGGCACTAGAAATTCTGATTTCCAATTTAATGAGCCTTTTCCAAAGTTTTTACAACCTTTCTATAAAAATTTTATATGCCCCCTTAGCATAACTTAAAACCCTTGCCTTGAGTGCTGTAGGGGGGGTGGGTGTCATCTTCAACGACTTAATTACTGGATTTTTCAACTATGCTGAATGAAACGGATACCCTGAAATCTTAATTGGATGCTTTTTGATGGGCGTGGGGGGGGGGGCTGGTTGCCCTCCAATCACTTTTGACTATTAAAAGGCACTAGACATTGCAATTTCCAATCAAATGAGCCCCTTTCAAGGTTTTTACAACAATACCTTCTATATGAAGACAGCACTATGACACTGCCTATGATAAATCCTTCATGTAAAAAATGGCCAGATTGCATAAGCTGTGATTCTTGCCCCAGCTATGATTCTTGCATAAGCTATGATTCTTGACTGTGGGGGGCATGGTATCTCCAGGGGTATAGCTATTAAACATTTTGACTATTTCAAACGAAATGGCCTTTTCAAAATTTTCAAACAGATTTCAGGGGAGGATAGCAGTGAAAAAGGGCTGGGGGGGGCTGGTTGCCTTCTGCTCAATCTTCAACATCCCCCTTAGCATACCTGGAAATTTTCAATCTAATATTGTCAATCGTTCTGTAGATATTGCTGGTGTCTCCTTTTGAATTGGGGGTCACATAATGCTGGGCCTCTGTTGAACATTTGTCAACTTTTATGAGAACCTTTTATTGAAATTTTGCATCTTTTTTGGATCTCCAGGATATAAATTCTAGAAAAGTCAATTTCAAAGTAAATAAAATGTGATTTATTCACTTTCCGTTTTTGAAATTCTCAGTTTTGGTACCTAATGTCGTTTTATCAAATTATATTGGAAAAATTAATTAGAATGTTTGCACTCTGCTATGTACAAAATTGTTTCATAAAGATAGCATTGATTTCTATAGTTGTACAACAATAAAGCTGCTCTACAACAAAATCTACAATGGGTTCCTTTTTTCTGAATAAGCTAGTTTTTCCCATTTCAATATAGAAAGGTAAGTCTTGGTCTTCCAAGATCGAATTCCTTCAGTGGCTTTCTATTTTGAAATTTGAATTTTACAAATTTGGCACATTCTGCGCAAGTATATCGCCCTAGCTTTGACGGTAAATTTGTTATCATTAATGCTTACAGGACTTATGTTTTATCTCTTTGAATAGATTTCTGGGAAATAATTCCAGAGAAGCCGGTCTTGAAATTCTGTATTGCATCTTTTTTTTTTTGCGAAACTTTAATTTTGCTGCATCTTGAATTTTACAAATTTGGCACATTTTGCGCAAGTATATCGCCCTAGCTTTGACGGTAAATTTGTTATCATTAATGCTTACAGGACTTATGTTTTATCTCTTTGAATAGATTTCTGGGAATAATTCCAGAGAAGCCGATCTTGAAATTCTGTATTGCATCTTTTTTTTTGCGAAATTTTAATTTTGCTGCATCTTGTATTTTCTTGAGTGATATATTTAAAAGTAAGTATGAAGACTTGCATGTTCCTATCTACCAAATTGCTTCGTAAAGTTGTCATCTTGCCTTAATTGTTGGCATAATAGTGGAAACTTTGTTTCTGAATTATTTATTATTTTTCTCTCTAACACATTATAGACATATCTTGATCTCCAATATACAGGAGCTTTTATTAATTTTCCCGCAACAAAATTCTTTTGGTGACTTCCTATTATGAGTTTTGATTTTAAAAATTTAGCAGAAATCCCTCTTTTTCAAGGTAAACTTATTAGTTATTAACTAAAATCCATTACTTACAGAACTTTGAGTTTGACTGTTATAATCTGAGAAAAAAACAAGCAAAAAGCCGAAAAAAAACAAAGAAAAAAAAAACATTATTTGAGAAAAAAAAAAAGCAGAATTTGTTGGTGTCTGAGTTGGTGTCAAAAAACATTATCTGAGAAAAAAAAGAAGCAGAATCTGTTGGTGTCTGAGTTTCAGTTTTCAAGTGTGAAAAAGGCAGCTGTTTAGCTCCCTTATCCCCCTCTCCATGAGTGCCCATTCTGGATTCAGATTGTTATGGTAAACTTTATTTTCAGGGACATGCTTTTGTAATAGTTTGCCCTATAATCAATCCATGATGCTATTGCCATCCAAAGATAACTCTGAAGGTATGAAGGAAGATAATACTTATTTATCTGAAGTTGAAATGGCTCATACTCATCAAGTTGACCGAATTCCTGAAAACTATGGTTCAGATTACAAGAATGGATCTATTGCAAGTAGAGCAAGATCGAATAGTTCTGCTAGTGAAAAGAAGTTAAGATCAATTTGGTCAAAATGAAAACAGAGCTTGAGGTATAGTAAATAAGCTGTTACATTACATACAGGTCTTCGAATTGAGCAGTAAGGTTCAAGAACACAATTTCAGGGTGATTCAGGAGACTGCTATCTGTGAATACTTATCAATATATATTTGCTGTAAAATATGATCTAAAGAGTAGAAAATTACCCCAAAATTTCAAAAAGATAGGATTTCCCTCCAATTTGACTTCCTTCTTTAAGTGGGGTTTGACCCCCCTCCCTCCCCCCCCACCACCAAAAAACGCAAAGGTGTTTATACTACTAAACTTTTACTACAAATGGTATTGGTAGCTAATAAAGAGAATAGAGAAGCATCAAAATGTTTGGTGGTCTCACTAAACCTGTTTATGGTTCCTTTTAATTTAGTTGGTACTTAAAGATTTTCCATTTTTTTGTGTTGACTTCCTCCCTTTTGCAGGATATCCCTTCTCCCTCAGGAAAAAGCGAAAAAAAGGTTTTTATATGACTAAATTGTCCTACAAACAGAATTGCTTGCTAAGAAAAACATGTATATTTGCTTCAAAATATTTGGTATTTTTCTTGTTTTTTTCTTCTCTTTTAGTATAGTTAGTAGACATAGAGAAAAAAGACAAGAGCTTCAAGAAATAATGAGGCTCTAGTCTTATCAGATTTTTTTTTTCAAGTCTTAGATTAGGGAATGGTTTCGTTGCATACTGTATACTTCGACTTTTTTTTCCAGATCCATCTGTTTTTTTAACTGTTGGGGTAATACCAGGAAAGGAAACCCTAAAACGAATAATTTCCCTCAAACAGGCTCAGTTTTGCATGTTATTATAATATTTTATTTCAGCTAAACAATTTCCTAACTAAAACTTTTCTTGTGTGGCTTTGAACAATTCTAATTTTGATAATGATCCTAGTCTTATTTAGATGAGCTTATTCTTGTTGTGTAGGTGCAAATTCTGAATTAATCATGCCATGATATTTAAGAAGTTGAATCAAACCAAATCTTTTTGCAAGATTTACGTCTCAGTTGATTTGGTTTTCATCATGTTACAAATGATTGTTGAGTGTAGAGGCTGGAGTTTCAATAAATAAAAAACAACAATTTGTGTATGGGCTAGGTATTGGTGGTAGCAGAGATTGTACTAGTTCCTATAGCTTTATGCTTTTGTTGGACTGCAAAGAACATACTGAAAACTGATTATTTTGTGCATTAAGTTTTTGTTCCACCATTGAAATGAAGAACAGCGTGGTTTTATGCCTGGAAAGTAAACACAGTTTACATGTTACTGGTATTTTGATTAGTTGCTCTTGAAGTGGAAAAAGAAGATAATTGCTTGGCAATACAAATATTACATTTTTAGAACAATTCAAAATGCAAATTTAAATTGTAGATAATTAAAAATCATTTAAATTTTCAAAGACGAAGAAGATTATTACATTGAAGCTGAAACTCTTTTGGTGCACAGAGTAGATTAAGGGGACATAAATTTAAGATGTTCAACTCCCGTTCAATTAGTATCCTTTTTCGAAATAACCAAAAAAAAAAAAATGTCATCGAAAGCTCTACCAATACATTTTCTCTCTGATACAGGAGTTGCAGCAGAAACTAGTATCTAACTTGAACTGGAAGATGGCGGAAATGGTCGATCATTTTGTCTCCGAAATAGAAGAAGTTGAGCTACCCAGAAATTTGCGGGTTTTTGTTAATGACAACAAACCTAAAAGAAGGTAATCATTTTATGATTGGTCGCCTAGCTTACATGTAGATAGATCACCTAGTAAAAGTGAATACAGCTCTTTCTGGATAGTTTATTTTAGTCTTGTGGAAACCAATCATCAATGATAACCACCCTTTAATTGTTCAAAGAAATAGCATACAATACTTTAATATCTGAGTTAATCCCTGAAAACATAATGTCCCAGTTTCAACTCTGAATTAAAAATAAGTTTCAAAATATGAGCTCGGTACTTGTATGATCTACGCCCTACTGCTTCAATTGTTCATTCATTGACACATTGCGAAACCGGGTTTTTTGTTAGTTTTTTTTCAGCTTAGCGTGAGACAAGACAAAGAGAAATGAAAGAATGGATGGAAAATGTATAATTTGGGCTATATATTCGTACAGTGGGGGGGGGGGGCTAAAGTATTTGGACAGAGTGAAGTTAGAAAACAGTTCTTACTTCATAGTATGCAGAATAATTGTACCTAACATATTAGGCATGCAGACCCGCTATACTTTATCCCCCTCCCCCTCCAATGGGCAAATATATAGCCCAAATTTGTTTCTAAAGTATTGTTTTTTTTTTTTATCATACTTAGGTATATTTCACTAGGATTGAGCGCCAGAAAAACATTAGAAGAACATTAGGTAGGGCTAGATTATACAAGTACCATGAGCTCTTCTTTACAAGAAGAGCTCATATGTTTCCTGCCCTTTAAACAATGACGGTTTTTTGGCGTGTACGCAGTTAAAATTATATATATCTCTTGATTTTTCCTAAATTGTGCTAGTAAAAGATCAACATAAGTTATGTAGATTATGGACAAGCGTAAGAATAAGACTATGGTACAATTCCACCTCAAGGATTAAAGTTCCCCTGTAATGAATATGCCTATCGCTATTTAAAAACAAAGTGCTATATTCAGTGCCATGAACAACACATGCATTCCCAAACCCTGTGGCAATCCTTTAATGACAGAATTTCCTCTATTTATGTTTTTGCTCATATAGAGTGCTCTTTATGACGCTCATAATTCGTATTTTTCCTTACTCCATTTTCGTACATTTTTAAATGAACTATGAATTAATTGTAAAGAAAGTGGAGAAAGCATTAAAATATGAACTAAGGAGGTGTGAAGTGGAGGCCATGGATAAAATTGCCGAGGATCTGGAAGATGCAGCTAGACGGCATAATAGTAAAATATTGTACTGGCATGTTAATAAATTGAGAGGGAGTACTCGATCCGGACTTGGCCCAGTTAAAGATAGGAACGGGGTCACAATTAGCGATAAGGAAAGAATTAAAGAGAGATGGGCAGAACATTTTGAGAATTTCCTAAACCGAGATAGAGTTGCAGGAAAAGATATAGAGGAAAATGAAAAAGTTTGTGATACCTTGGATGTGAAGGAAGATTTGTTTTGTGAGGAAGGATTAGCGACAAAAGGATTAAAAAATAATAAGGGTTCAGGTGCTGATAGGGTGGTAAATGAGTTTCTTAAATATGGTGGCTCTGAGCTTAGAGATAGGTTACTGAAGATTATGAATATGATTTTTGATAAAGGGAAGTACCTAACGATTTTAGGATAGCCTTAATTAAGCCTCTTTATAAGAAAGGTGATAAAAATCAGTGTGGTAATTATCGAGGCATTAGTCCGATTTCCGTAGGTAGCAAATTACTTAGTACTATGATACTTCTTAGACTGAGAGATGCCGTAGACAAATTTTAAGAGAAGAACAGTGCGGTTTTAGAAAAGGTAGAGCATGTGTCGACCAAATTTTTACTCTTAGGTTAATAATTGAGGAGTGCCTGAGTTGTCAAACACCTTTGGTCCTAAGTTTTACAGGTTATGAGCAAACTTTCGATTCTGTTGATAGAAGAGCTTTAGTAAAGGATTTTCCTTGTATGGTATACCAGACAGCTACATTAAAGAGATTAGTGCTATCTACGAGAATAACACTGCTGCGGTTAAGGTAGGAAATGAGGCTAGCAGCTGGTTTTGTAAATCAGGAGTTAAGCAGGGTTGTGTTCTATCCCCCTTTATATGGATTATTCTGATGGATTTTCTCTTAAGGAGCACAGGAAAGACAATGGGAGACCACGTAATCAAATGGGGAGGAAAAAGTCTCTTGGACTTAGATTATGCTGATGACTTAAGCATCTTAGATGACCGTTTGAGCAAAATGAATGAACTTTTAGAGGTTTTGCGAGTTCAGGGTGCTAGAATAGGTTTGAAAATTAATGTTAAGAAGGCTATGTCAAAAAGACTAGGAATAAGTGAAAATGAAAAGGTGACGTTGGGTAATGAAAAGATTGATCAGGTGGGCAGCTTCACTTACCTTGGTAGTATTATTAGTAAAGATGGTGGGAGCAGTGAAGATGTTAAAAGTAGAATAGCCAAGGCTCAGGGTGTTTTTATCACAGTTAAAAAAAGTTTGGAAGAATAGGAAGATAAGTCTGCAAACAAGATTAGAATATTAGAAGCTACAGTGATGACAGTGGTCAAATATGGCTCTAGAGCATGGGCGCTCCAAAAAGCGGACGAAGATTTGCTAGATGTTTTCCAGATGAATTGCTTAAGGATTGCTCTGGGTACCCGGCTGACTGACCGTATTTCAAACAATAGGCTGTGCAAAAAATGTGGTTCAATACCGCTTTCTAGGGCTATAATGAAAGAAAGGCTGAGGTGACTAGGGCACGTTGTGTGGATGAAGGATGACAGATTGCCGAAGATTTTTCTTTTTGGCCAACCGTCTAGGGCTAAACGGAAAGCAGGTCGTCCTTGTCTGGGGTGGGAGGACGTCATAAAGAAAGATTTAAAGGAAATGGGAACTTCGTGAGAGGGTGTAAAAAGGGAGGCTTTGAATAGATTGGGGTGGAGGAGGAGCGTGCGTAGCTGTGCTGGCCTCAGGCGGCTTGGTGCTGCGGTGAGTTATTAGTAGTA
Organism: Artemia sinica; assembly: GCA_027921565.1. NCBI lineage: Eukaryota > Metazoa > Arthropoda > Branchiopoda > Anostraca > Artemiidae > Artemia > Artemia sinica. The sequence goes on along the minus strand of CM051265.1, from coordinate 28,227,306 downwards.
GTAGTAGTATTGTTCATGATCATGTTAACTATGTCAAGATAATGATCCCGTGGGACCCGTTTGTAGTCCTAGAAAACTATTATCATAACCTTTCTCCTGACAAAACAGCTTCGCCTTCTTTGGTGCACTTGAACCAGCTTCAGTTCATTGCTTTGACTGTTCTGCTGTCTTTAGTATATAGAAATGGATGCAAGTTTCATCTGTAGTCTTCATTCAACATTTGAAATCGTTTCTTTTCATTTAAATTTGCCAAATGATATGAAGAAATTCTCATTTGACTTTTGATCAACTGTCGCGATATGACATCTATCTTGCATAAGGCTGCTGTGACTTCAGTCCTTCATAAACGATAAAATTTATAGACTCTTTTAAGATGCTCTAATAGTTGTTTCTGGGAGTAGTGTTTTTTGTTCTGTTCTTTTTTTTGTACTTCGCCATATGTTTGTATTATTGGTGGGCTAAAATAAAGTATCTATATATCTATTGTGTGCTTCAAGTATATTATATTAGGTCTACCCTACCATAGTCTGTTAAAAACATGGTTTTTAAGCTTCTAAATTCTAACTCCCTATCGTCATTGAATGAATCAAGAGTAAGAGAAAAATAAAAGGAAAGATTCTATTTCAAGAAAAATTGCCTGCATTGTCTTTCCGAAGAATAAATACATTCTAGGTATCTTAACTTTTGTTAGAAAATAACATTTAAATTTCAGATTGAAAAATCGGAGCAATATATTTAGTCGTGTTTTCTAACTAGAACCAACAGTTAAGGGTACTTTAAAAAAATGGCATCGAAAAATAAGTTAAAACGATCTTATATTTTTATTTCAAATAGTCGATCACCAGCTTCAAGAAAACGTGAATTCGTCCTCTGTGTCAACAACGTTACTTTGATGGGTAAAGACCTGCTCCAAAGCCTCTGAGCTTAGATTCTCATCAAATTGAGTGGACCTCGGTATTTTGGCCCTTTCAATATTCCCATAGTATTTGACAACCCACCATCCTCTCCTTATTACAATCTTCCAATTTTTTCCTTCAATACTTGTGCTGTGTTGATCCACGACTGAAGCTAATTTTAAGGAGTGGTATTTCCTCCCTACAAATAGTTAATTCGGGACGTCTGAAGCTGTTGCTTTATTTTGTATCCAGTAGATAGGTTGTGCTGATTGTAAATTTTAATGTTTTGATTCTTGTTTCAGGAACAACAGTGGCAATGGTGGTTTGCCAGAAAAGAAATTTTGTCATAGGAACTCATTGCTTACTGATATGCTGGAAATAAACCACATTCAAACAATATATCACATTTTTGCTGCCATTTTAGTTGTTCTACTTTTGAATACTGTTGTTTGTGATATTTTTGATAAGGGAACCATAGATTATGATTTCAAGCTCATTCAATGGTCATTTGGACAACCAAAAACAGTTTTGTTTATCTGGACGGGGATGATGTTTACAACTTCAGTTTTTGTCTACATTTCCTTCCATTTTTGGGCACATACGAGAGCTACGCTAAAATCTGGTAAGATTTATTCATCGCTTGTTAAAACAGTATTTATTCTCAACTTTTGCTAAATGTGATTGGTTTTGATTGCAACGATATATGTATTCTCGCAACAGGGCAATCAATAAATAGCATTAGTTGATCATATAAAGAAATGTAGTTTGGTTTTCAAGTGAAAGCTTGTGAAGCAGGTTCATTCGTTGCGGAGGGGGGAGGCTCTCAGACTCTTGTCCCTCCTGAAATCTTGAGATGCTTACGGTTTTCCCAAACGTTTTTTATGTTTTCCATAGAATTCGACCATATTTGGAACTTTGTCGAAGTTTCGAACCCCCCACCCCCCTGTTCTAAAACATAATAATGTTTGTGTGTCTAATATGAAGTTCAATATTGCTGTTAGAGATAATAAAAATCATGAGTAGACTTAGACATAACACAATTTTGTCTAACAATCTAGCTTTCAATTCAGATTCATTTTATGCAGAAAATGTAGACGGAATTGACCTTTTTGGTTAAGTCTTTTTTCTTTTCCCCCAATATACAAGAGAAGCCCACGAAGCAAAATATTCTGCTTATTAACAAAACGAATGGCTTGATTCATCTTAAATATAGCGAAATTAAATTGTCAAAAATGTGTCATTCCTTTTGAATTTTCTTTTGATCGCTTTATTATAAGCTCTCCCTTTGGTAATATACATTAATTAAGCCAGCAAGATAACTCTTGCTTCGAATTTGTTTTGTTATGGGAGTCAAATAATCGCTTTTCGTTTTATTGAGCCTAAGTTTTTTTGTTCTTGGATTTTGTTTTGCCTCCAAGTAAAGCGAAGCTTATAACACATAATAGAATTCTTACCAATAAGATATCCGGCTTCGATAACTTAGTAGCAAAATTAGTGAATGTACCAGCATCCTTTCGACTTTGCCATCTAAAAACAGTGATAAAATGTGTTTTTTAACCCAGTTCTCTTTTTTCAGATATGCAAGTGAAGATTTGGGATATTACGAGCATCTTAGTATTCATTATGTATATTTGCCTGTTTTTCTATATACCCGTTCACGAAGTTCTTCTGCATCAACTAGCCCCGGCATCTGCTGTTATTATTATTGATGAACAGGTAATTAAAACCATAATATTGGATGAACTTGGAACAAGCCAAGTTGACAAGTTTCTTTTCCTATTTTGACTGTAGATTAAAACTGAGTAGCTATAACAATAATGATAATAATTTATTTTTAACCCACTATAAACAACAAGAAAAGTGGAGTAATGAATTACAAAAGAAAAAAAAAGAGAACAATAAAAAAAAAAACAATAAATTAGAACAAAAACATGGGTAAGACCATGAAATGGCTGAAACTTGGAAATAGTAGATTCTGACAACTCTTCGTGTAAATTATTCACTGATTGGAATTTGAATATAGGTTACGTAAAATCAACAAAATTGTATTTGTCGATTTTAATTAATTAAACGAAGCGAAAAGTGATGAAAGACGAAGGAGTATACACAAGGAAATGACCCCAAAGCTATTAATAACTGCAATAAACTACTACTTTTACAAACTGAGTAGCATCAAGCTGCCTGAGGCCAACACGTTTTGTGAATCCACCTCCGTCTCACTTACTGAGAAAGCTATGAAGATTGAATTAATTCAAAATCTAATCAAGTCCTAGTCTGGAGTAATCGGTCTTTCTGATGAGTAATTGGTGTTGTTATGTTAGAGAGCAAACCAACTTATTAATTGCATTTGTGCGACAAATATCCCACCTGCCTCCCCAAGAAAGGTAAGGTAAATTTCTCCCCAAGAAGGGTAAATTTTTATGACTTTGAATAGAGAAATATCAATGAGAGGTTCGAATGTTCCTTTTAAACATATGTACAATCATCATTTATAATTTGGTTTGTTGGAGTGTGTAGTATTGAAGTATATTATATTTTTTTTTTTCAAAGTGAAGAATCAGAGCCCGTTGTCTTGCCTTGAGTTTTGAATTCTTTTTTTAGTATTTTTCAAGATTTTTCCTTGGCTTGCTAGATTTCCGTGTTTTGAGATTACTTTTTGTTGTCATAGTCACGAAAGTGAAATTAATGTATAGGTTTTCTTTTTCACAATCTGGACTAATTATAATTTCAGTGTTGCTGAAACATTGTTAAAAAATGCTGTTGAAACAACCTGTTTGGTTTTTTTGCTGCTTTTTTTCAAGCAACAGAAACAGTCTAGTAAATATAGAAAAAATATACAGGTTTAAAAACCAAGATAAATAGGATTTCTGTCCAATATAGCTAAAACTATTTTTTTTTTTTTAGTATGAGTTTTCAGCGGAAAAATATAAGATATTTTGATAAGATATATCGTATGGGGGGGGGGGAGGGGAATTGAAATTGGGAAGTTAATAGATTAAGTGGAGCCTGAACACAAGCAATCTTAGAAACAAAGTAGATTTTGTTTTTAAAGCACAAATGAGTGGAAACCTTGTAGAGCCGTTCCTACTGTGGGTGGCACCCGGGGGAGAATTAGTTACAGCGCCCGCCTTGCAACTCAAATATAAGCAAAAAAGTCGAATCAAAGGGAAAAATTTTATCACCCCCTCCCCATGTCGTGGCCCCCCCCGGTCACGGTGTCCCCCAGATGTGCCCTCCCCAGCTACGGTGGCCGAAGTAGCTTGGCCCGATCTCTCCCTCTTTGAACGGCTCTGAAGCCCTGTTACCAATAAATCTAAAACTTGGTATGTTCTCAGTGCTTTCCAGAAATGAATCTTAGTTCACGCATTAGCCAATATATTGTATAAATTTTTTATACTGACTGTCTTCTTTCCTTTAAGAGCAACAGAAGACCAAGTCCACTATGTAAATATCTGTATTGACTCAAAATATTTTCTTCTCTTTAAGGGCAAAAGTAGACCAAAATCCACTTAGGAATGTCTTATTTTATTGCGTTTGGCATTCCTTTGAACATTGCTGTACGTAATTTAGTAAATTCGTATTACAGTTTTTTAAAGGCCTTATCAAATGTGACGAAAAAGAAGCAATCCATTTTCAGTTATTTAAATCTGGGAAATTATATTTGAAATTTATTTATTCCATTGATAAAAACCATTTCAATGCCAGGTATTGAATTCCCCCTTTTCCAAGTTTTTTAAATACATTTGGTTGTGTAAGTTATCAAGCAGCAAGATTTCATTTTCACTGTACTTATTTCCTTAATTGTGGAATGTATATCTTGAAATTTATTTAATTTGGAGATAGTTCACTTTAATGTTGAATCCTTTAATTAACCATCCCTATTTAGTGCGTATAGAAGAAAAAAAAAAGTCTAAATAGGCAAAAGACGGATCGTCGTAATACTATTGATCCTTGTTTTTGTAATTCATTGCTTAGTGCAAGGCATCTGTTTAATGCATAGCAGTTTAAAAAGAAGCCATAGTTAAGAACAAGATAATGGTCGTTGAATTTGCACGGTGACTTCCTCATTATGGCTTCTGTTTAGAGGGATAACGGAGAAAATCCAAGATGTCTAAATAATAAATATTTAAACAAATCTCATATTGATTAAATGTCTTACGGATAATTATATTTTTTATATTAAGTTTGGCAAAGACGAGATTTTTATTGCTACGATTGATATTATTATTTGGGACTCTGTAGGGTATGTCTCTAATCTAAATCCAATAAAAGAAAATTGATGAAGTAAAGACTATGTCCGTTGAAAATTTACTACGTTGTAGCTTGATTTTGGCTTATATTTCAATGAATAAGTGTTCAAGAAAATAAAAAATCTCTCTCTGCCATTGCTAACAGGAATTTAGCAAAAACAAAAAATCTTTGCTGAAATAAAAAGAACGAGGAAGATTACGTAATAGATGGACCATTTGTTAAAAAAAAATCATTTTATTCATATTTTACCCTTGAAAGTTGTGACTTTGAAATTTTCTGATCTTCTCATGTTTGTATATTAAGCTTTGTTTTTCTTTTTTGAACTATTTCATTTGTATCTGTTACAATTACATTTACATTCTAATTACTTGTGATTGATGCTAACAGTTTGACCGCATTGAAGAGCAACTGAAACTGAGTTGTAATTTTGCTCGAAATGTGCTATTCAGTTTGGTTTTACTTAAATTAAATAAAGGTAACACAATTGTTATTCAAATGAAAGTAAAGAATGACATACAGAGTCAAACCGGACAGAAATTGTCTTGTATATGAAGGGCTTTGCTGCCCCCTCAACCTCCCTTCACTCTTTGTGCTTGGGTTTTACTTAAAAGATTTAAAGGGTTACATGTATAACCAGTTGGTAATTTTAATTATTTGGTTTACCAATTGTGTTGAAAAACATTCAAACTGAAAATTCTATTGTTTAATGCAGGTGCGGATGAATTGGGTTTTAATCTTGTCATAAAAAAATTGACTTTTTATCAAATTGATCTTTTGCTAGAACATTTATTCTTGAAACATTGGGGTAAAAGTTAAATTTTAGCGTATAAAGCAAGGATAGACTGGCAGTAGCCCCCGGGCATACTGGACACTTTCTGTTTTTGTCGAGTATCAACTCTGCTGTTTACCTTTATTTGAAAAAACTCGTTTTTTCTACAGTTTTTTTTTTTGTTTCTAATGTCACATTCAGGGTAGTCCTAAAACATGGGGAGGGGGTAGCTCAACCGCCAAACATTAGAATTCTTTTAGGTAAGAGTGAGACCGTCGGTCCCATCAAACTTCTGTTCTTTACAGAAGCTAAACTATTTATCAAAACTTCTGTTCTTTGCAAAAGCTAAGCTTTTTATCATAATGCTTTAATATTGACAATTTGATGTTTCCCATTAAGAACTATCGTTTTCTGAATAAAAGGGAGTCTTGACCCCCCCCCCCCCCCTCATCACCCATATTGCACACTTAGTCCAAATATATTCCTCCAAATATAAGGATTTAATTTGTTGAATCTCCCCTCCCCACAAAAACACGACAACGTTTACTGACCTGTGCCCTAATGCCTGGTGTGTACAACCTTGCAATATGTTATAACTGTTAGTTTCCTTGTATAGATGGTCTAATATTGTTCACTTTGTATCGACTGCACATATGTTTAGGGACGAATCGGTCACCGGACCATTGTCACCTGGCCCGAGACTGGGAGGCTATTTGCATAAGCTTTTGATAGTTCTAAGACAATTGGCTATCCAAGACTTTTCACTCGATACATTTTGGTCCGTTCCAAACCAAAACCGTTGTTTCATGTGACAAAATGGCACTTTCACTATCTCTTTTTTAATGCCTAGGAAGAACTTTCTTATCAAAGTATTAGAGTTTTATTCAACGAGTCCTCTCCCGATAGTCCATGACCTCTCTGGAATCTCTATTCTAGTTTTTTTTTCAGACATGCTGAATTTCATGGTTTTCACCAGTAGCGGTTTCACGCCTTACAATCTGGGGGGAGGGGAAGGTATACCATAGGAGTGTAACATTGTAAAATAAAAGGAATTTAATGCGAGACGCCAGAAAAACTAGGAGGCGTAGATGCTTCCCCTGCCCAGGCTAGAACAGCCAATGTTTTTCACGTAGATTCCAACTCTCTTTTGAGGTGTTTTGGAGGAAGGGTCCAGGAGCAGAGTTTTCATGTTTTTCAAGGGGGGCTCCTCAGGAGTTTCTTGTTGATAGGGCATGCCTTCCCACTCACCTCTGTTCATAAATTATCATATGAATGTAAATTTATTTCATGCTCAAAATATTTCTGCAAAGATATTAGAGATGTTACTCCAAAACACCCATATTTCAGGCGTGTTTCAGATATATTTCTCAGTATGAAGAGAGGCTAGGGAGTACTCTCCCCCTATCTAAAGAGCCTCAGATAATTTCGGAGACCACACTGCCTTTCCATGACGATAAATAAAAGTTCAAATAGGGATAAAATCCTATCCCTATTTAAATAAATAATAGCTAATGAACCGAATCCAAGAAGGTCAAAGAGAATAGCTTCCGCCTTTGCTTTGAAAAGAATTAGAAATTTAAACAATATGTAGTGTTATTTGATTGCAATAAGTTCTCTTATTTTTTTTCAATTTAGAGGGGAGTATTTCGAACAAATAAATGGTTTACCTATGGGGGCCCCTTTATCCCCTTTATTAGCTAATATTTTTGTGGAGAATATTGAAACAATTGCGTTAGATTCATATTTTTTAAAACATATTTTCTGGGGCCGGTATATGGATGAAATTATTTCAGTATGGGATTATGGGGAGGAGGAATTAAAAGGATTTTTGGAACATCTTAATTGTTTGGGGGGGGGGGATTTAAAGTTTACTGTTGAATTGGAAGAGAATGGGAAACTTCCTTTCCTTGATGTTCTTCTTTTGAAAAATCAAAATAGTCTGGATTTTAAAATTTACAGAAAACCGACAAATAACAATAGATTTTTGTCTTATAGTTCCGGTCACGCTCGCCAAGTAAAAATTGGTTTGATCATTTCTTTAACTGATCGGATCTTTAGTATTTGCTCTCCGAAATTTGTTGAGGAGTTGTCTTTTCTAAGGAAAATACTAATAAGCAACATGTATCCAGAATGGTTAATTAACCAGACTTTTTCAAAAAGAAGAAAAAGGTTTCTAGAGATTTCTAAGGAAGTCTTGGAGACAACTCGGGAGAAGGATGTTTTTTGTTCCTTACCATATGTACCCGGGCTAAGTGAAAAACTTAAAAGAATTTTACAAAGCAATGGTCTAAGGGTAGCTTTAAAGAGTAATAATACTTTGGGTAGTTTTCTAAATTCTGGGAAGGATCTAACTTCATTGGGGCAACAAAGTGGGGTTTATCAGATCCCATGTACTTGCGGAAGCTCATATGTGGGACGTACTAACCAGAGTTTGGAAATGAGATTATTACAACACAAAGATTCTATTTCTTCGGCTTTAAAGCAAGATTCTAAGTCTGAAGATTTTACTTCAGCCCTTTCAGAACATATTTTTAATTTTCCAGACCATTTTATTTTGTTCGAGAATGTCTCTTTGATTTCTAGAGATCGGGGTTTAAAGCAAAATTTTCGTGAAATTCTTGAAATAAAGAAAATCTTATTAAAGAATATTGCTTTGAATCGGGATACAGGTGAATATGGGCTGAACTCTATCTATGATAATTTATTAAAATCTGACAGAGTAAAGTTCAATTCACCCAATGTAGTTGACCTTTGTCCAAATGTTATATCATTGAATGCTAATGAACCGAATCCAAGAAGGTCAAAGAGAATAGCTTCCGCCTTTGCTTTGAAAAGAATTAGAGATTTAAACAATATGTAGTGTTATTTGATTTAGTATATAAACTTTTGTTTTAAATTGTTTTAGTTTAGTTTTACTACTGATGACGGTCACTGTATATGTGACCGAAATATCTGGCATTTTTGTGAATTTCTATCACTGTTATCATCATCACTGTCTATTAAAAGGATTTTATCCCTATTTGAACTTTTATTTATCGCTAAAGAGCCTCTCAATGAAAGTTGCAAAATTGGTACCAAGAATTGCTTTTTGAGGCTTCATCCCCTCTCTCCTATCTAAAGATTAATTGACTAGCCTCATCCTAACAGTTGATATGCAACTTAACACTGCTGTACATAACCCAATGAAGCCTCAAATGGTCTATGAGCGTGTGGGGCTATATAATTAAATTATGATAGCCCTAATTGATTGGCTATCTCAGAATCATCATGGGATCACATTTTTGGCTCTGTTCGGGCCAATTCTTCTGTCAAAAATGGCAGAAATTGCCACTTTGTTCTAGCGCGATTTCTTTTGCTCCTTAGAAAGGGTGCTAGATTTTTAAATTGGAATCTGCGCCATTCCAACCAAAGCTCTATTCCAATCAGCATTGGTTCGGTGAGATCCCCCTGGAAAGACAATATAAACACGTATCTGCGACCACTTTCTCGATAAAAATGCGAATATGTTTGCGTTTGTAGATAGAATTACGGCAATTTTCTTGTGCTAATAACTTTTGATCGGTAACTTCCAACTTGATCAATTTTACATATTTTGACTCGCAATGAAAATTGGTTTTCTTTGATATACTATAGTGTCAAAATTCCTTGCTCTAGAGCTTTGGAAACTTTCGGAACGGGTTGCTCTTTGCTAACAATTTAGTATCACAAACTGATAGACCTATATATTTGTCATATCCACAGGCGCTATAGTATTGTAAGCCAAATCATTTTATTGTCATCTTGACCTCCTAAGTTTGAGATTCTGCCAATAAGTGCTGGCACTATGGCTGCACTAAATAAAATTATTGAACGTCGAAACGGGAATGAAGTTTAGCTGTTTTTTTTTTTCTCTGATTTTTCTTAATTTTTCAAGTTATCATCTGGCCTGGAAGCTATATTTTTAGCCTGTGTAAAAGACATTCCCGTCCAAGGCCAGCTTTGCTTCTTTGGGTTAAAATTCTGACGTTTTTTTCTTTTAAGAGCTTTAGGTCTTACAGTTTTAGAACTTTCTTCGAAGTATTAAATATGGTTCATAATTGCTCCAGAGTTGCTATTCCTATTAGTTTGACTGAAATAATGCAAAATTTCAGGAGATGAATTCTTAGTGGCATATAGTCGAATATATTTTAGTAGGGGGTGGGGGGGGGGATGGAGGGCTCCAACCTTGAATTTTCTTACCATCTGGCACGGCCTTGGATCCTTTTTTTAGGAATGTAAATTAACATTTAACACACGGAATCAATGTAAATAAAATGGGAGCTGATATTTGTGTGTATTTCCTAGATTATGATCGTGACTGTTCATAGATCATGACTATTAAAAGGAAGAAATTTAAGTGTATGAATTGGGGCAGTTTGAAAAGGGAATGCTATTAACAGGGGAAATAACTTCTCTCGTGCAGCCTTTACCCCTCCAAAATGTCATGTCTACGAAGGACATCCATTTATGAAAAATAATATAAATTCATAGAGAGACAAAAAGCGCAAACAAGATTTAATTGTTCTGTTTTCTTCATTTTTTAAAAGGTAAATCTTAGAGGGAGCGAAAGTTTCGGAGGTAAGAAAGCAGTAAGGAAAGGAAAAGTCAGAAATTTTTTGTAAAAGCTTCAACAACTCAATTTATTTGAGTTTTAGCCAAGCGTTTAAAAGAATCGCATACAGTTGGTGAATTGTAGTATAGTTCTATGTCTAAATGATTAGTGCTATTTTGTGATGACAAACCTGCAAAAATATTCTCTTTTCTATGGACAAAAAGATACACGCACAAACGGGGGTTTTGCTCACCGGACATAAAGTGTATTTTGTGACTGATTTATTTCGTTAGAGCAATTTCAGAGTATTTCATTGTTTTGTCTGAAAACTAAAACCTGGGCACGTAAAATGGGATAATCCATAGTTTGTCGTTCACTAGTAACGAAAAGCCTTCATATTTGTCTTGGTTTAAAACGCAGGGCTTTAGATTTTAACTTGCCCTTAGTTATTAAACTTGCGACTAATTAAGACTAACACCAAGCTATTGTCATCAAGAAAAAATAGGGACTGCAAATGTTTACTGTGTATAGTTGAATAATTTCAAGTAAAAATTATTTAGCTTGCATTCTGCGTTTAAAATTTAATAGTATTTTGCTTATACAAATTCATTCTTTACAGGTACGAATGCTGATGAAAACTTACGCTTTTGTACGAGAAAATGCCCCTGCTGCGGTCAGATACTCAAAAATAAAAAGACAGGGTGGTACCCCGTCTGATTTGAAGGGCTTTGCCAAAGAAGAAGGAATCGATGGACCTTGTCCTGATTTTGGAAAATATCTCTATTTTCTATTTGCTCCAACTTTAATTTATAGGCACAGATATCCAAGGTAAACAACCTACCCTATTGTTCTAGTTATTTTACGTACATGCTGATCCGAGATGGGGAGAGGGTGGGGGTTCTTATAATTCCTGGCTCTTAAATCTTGGGTTGTGTTCTTCTTCTTTTCAGGTCTTCTTTTCATGGCTCCCATGATTTTATGATTATAATTAGGGGGTTCGGCGTATTCCACCATCCGGAGTTTCCACCACCCGGAAAACTAACCACCCGCGTACCCCCCCCCCCCCCCCCCCCCCGAAAACTATCCTTTGGAAGTTCTCCCCAAATTTGAAATTGAGTAGCCAAAAGAAAATTAAGATAAATAAAAAGAATGAAGAAACGAAGAGATTGTGGAAATGGCAACTATATTCCAAAATATATGTAGAATATACACTTATTTTGTATACATGCCTTTGTATGGTGTAGAGTCAAGGATCGACTGGGGCCAATACTAGCTAAAACCCAAAAAAAGAAATTTGGTAACAGATTAAACCGCAAAATAATTGGCTTTTTTGTTTTCGGGGGGGGGGGGGGTATACATGCTATAGACTTATTGACTTATAGAATTTCGATGTAGTCTGCAGTGTGTTCCACGTCGCTTAATGGTCATTAATTTAGGTACAGTGTAGAACTTCGTGACGTTCAAATTAGTGTACTTCTACAAACTAATTTTTTATTGTTTATACAGTTGTTATGTAACTTGTTTCTATATAGAAACCACGAGTTTATTTGACATAAATTAGAATCTTTCCTTAATGAAATTATTCTTTTTCTTTAAATGATATAAATAATTTACTAGCGTCCGCATAATTCTTTTTCTTAAAATGGCATAAATTATTTACTGACACCCTTGTAATTACAACGGTCTTATACAAAGTATGCCACATATCATTTCCAATATTTATAAGACAGTCAATAAAGATTTATAATCGCTTCAAATCCAAATCCAAACATTAAAACATTCGAAACGTTCAAATCCAAACATTAGTATGAGACAATTAACTGTTGAGCGTTTTCATTTTTTGTGGTATCAAAAATTAATTTAGAAAAATTACTAAATATGGACACTCTTTTCCTGTGCTGAAAAAGGAAATATGAAGCCTTAAAAAATGCCAATGGATAAATTTCAATCAGTTTTATTGGCGCACACAGAATTTAAAAAAAATAATTTTTCATTGGTTTCTCTCTAATCCTCACTAATTTTTTAGAGCATCTTCGACGTCTTTAAGTTATATAGTGTACATATTTTACTACTGTAATTGTAGTCTTTTACTGTGAAGGTTTTCTTATACCAATGAAAATATACTATAGTGATCGTGTGTAATATTTTGTTGGTCATTTCTACTCAGTGACCGTGTTATTTGGTATTGCATTGAATTGTGTTGGCCTTAAAATAGCATTTGCTGCTGGGAATTTTTCTTTTTCTTTTCAAACGCTTCTATTGAACTTCGTTTGGTTAAAGACCATATCCTTCAAAGACTTTATAAAATCAAAATCTGTTTACATGTATGAAATTTATCATATACAATTATCTATGACTGTTGGTTGTTTGAACGGAATATAGGTTTTACTACTAAGATCTGTTAGCATAAGATACAAATCTGAATTGTTGGGATAATACATGAAAAGATTTAGTTTTATGTTCAAAGGGATTTACCAAGAGTAGAATTAAAATACCTGAAAAATCTCAAAAGTTTACTAAATTGTAAAAAATAAACCCTGTTCCAGGGAAAAATTGAAAATTAAAAACAACAGCATGGGGCTGTCCTGAGATTATTCTTTCTATGCAACAGAAAGAAAAATCGGTACTTGTTAATTAAACGAAACACACCCAAGAAGCGAAGTTAGGTTAATCCTAATGAATATAAACCTTTAGTTCATATAATAAAATTAATAATAAAATTAGGACCATGTATTTGCAAATTAGGGAGTGGTGTGGGGGTAAAGTATTTGTACAGCGTCCATAACCTAACCTAACCACCACTCTCCCTTCCCACCCATAACATGCGTATATATAGCCCAAATTATACAAGTTCAATGCATTCTATCACCCGTCACTTTTTTTTTGTGCTGTGAAACCGGTTTTCTGAGGTCTAACCTAAGCGTAATTCTTGAGTGTGTTTCGTTTAAATTAACAAGTACCGAAAAATCTTAATGTTTAGTGCATTTGGAGGCAATTTTTTTTTTGCGTGTGTTTTTTATAGTTGGTTTTCATTTCTTATGCATTTTTACATTGTCATGTAAGCTTTAAGCTTTTAAAGCAAATATATTTATCGTATTTTTTCATTGTTATTGAATATCGTAGAATTCCTAGTTTGTTATAGACTTTCTTTTTTATTTAGGACACCATCTACATCATGGAGCAAAGTTTTTTCTTATTTTGCTCAAGTGATTGGAATGATCATATACATGTATTTCATTTTTGTGAGGTTCTGCGTTCCAGTATTCAGAAAGTTTGGTCAAGAACCGTTTACATGTAAAGGAATAATTTTATCAGTCTTCGGCTGTATGATGCCTGGCACTTTAGTGTTGGTTATCACTTTTTATTGTGTTCTACACGTATGGCTTAATGGATTTGCAGAAATGCTCAGATTTGGTGACAGAATGTTTTATGAGGTATGCTTTTTCTACCAGATTTCTTTGTTTGAAGTATTCTTTATATTTTTTGAAAAGGTTTTTAAATATTTTGCTTATACTTTGAAGTAAAGGAATAAACGAAGTTCATATAATTAGATAAGCACGTAAGTAGGACTTATTTGTAGGGAAATGGGAAATTCGTCAAAATAGGGAAATAATTTGTATGAGAATTGAATAAATACGTAGGGAGGAAAACGTGGTATTAATTGGGAGATGGGGATAGGCGTCTCCAGGCTCTGTTGCCCTGTCAACAGACCTGTTCTCGCGTTACATGAAGGTTTAAAAGAGATGAAATTGGTAGTTTGGAAATTGCTTCGTCTGATAAATTGGATTTTTTTTTTCAATTACCATGTGCGTCTTTGTTAGGAGGAGCTATTAGAAAGACTACTTCTCGCCTCAGTTAACAGGAATACAAAAAAAGAGATATCGGACGCTTTTATCTTCAGTTTGGTTTCGCTTACCCTTTCTATAACTTTCCCTGTCCCACTCTCTCTCTCTCATTTTCTCTATGTTTGTATTGCACTGATTCTTTTATTTCTATTATAGATATTTTCTAGATAATTGTCAAAAGAAAATAAGAATACAATCGTTGACGCCTATTTTTTAAATGGAGTCGCTATGATTCTTATATAATTACAAAATGACATTGGATAACTGTAGTTTTCTTGGGGGGTCAACTTGTTAAGAAATGCTGATGAATGTCTTAAGATGTCTTAACTGAACTTGGAGGACTTTGCCTCTAATTTAAGGATTTGTGAAAAACCGATTCGCTATTTTGACTCTGTATTTAAGGCATCAAATGTATTTTATGATGCGTGATTGTGTAAATCAGATGAGCAGAAAATAACATTTTGTACAAAAACAAGTTTTTTTTTAGCTCATTAAGAAAGAACTCCAATCCCGATTAATATTAACCAAACATTGCAATAAACAGATAATTAGATTGTCGTACTAATGCTTCAAGTTGGTTCTAATTATTTTTTATATATATACAAATATCAATATCAAGTATTGATTTGACCTCAGTTAATAGAACCCACTTAATAAGCCATTTGATAAACCCACTTAATAATCCTCTCATAGAAAGGGGGCGTGTGATTTGGTGCCAGATAGACCGGCTGCGAAGAAACTTGTTCTATATATATAGTCTGCAATTTTCTTTTGACGAAAAATGTGTTTTTAATAAATCATAATGAAACTTTACGACTGAATATTGTGTAGAGGGAAAAAATCGTTATATATGTGTGAATCACCTATGTGGTAAAAGACAATAAAAAGATTAGCCGAGTAATATTGTATCGGTCTAGAGAGATTCTTGTCTTTTTTAAAGGTCGCCAAAAGAAGTCTTGTAGTTTTTTCTAGCTAAATGCTTTAAGCTAATTTATCCATAAAGTTCAGGGCGAAATGTTAAATTACTTAAGATGACAAAATATGGTTTTGTATGTTGAACAGTAGTCGAAATACTTACTTCTGTTCTCTTAACCAGCTTTCAATTGTGCTGTATGCTTCAACACTTAAGGTATATGCTCCCTTTGAAGTAAGCGACATTGCAACAAGCCAGCAGCTATATATTGCACCGAAAAGAAAAGGATTTCATATCATTGGATTCATTGACCTCATAATTCATCGAGTCAGAATTATGAAATCACTTAAACATTTTCTTAGAGAAGGATCTAAACCTGCTTAGAAAAGCGAAAAATTGTCCTTTTTCGACGATATTCAACCAATTTCAATCGTCTGTTTAATCTGAAAAACAGTACACACCAAATTTCAAAAATTTAATTTGGTAGTTGAACATAACTAAATCTCAGCTATGAAATGATAGTGAAGTTTTGTTTTTGTTGACGTGTTAAAACCGTAGGGGAGCAGAAAGACAGCATTGGGATAGCATTGCAATTACATTGGGGGAAGGAGAAGAGGCTCCACTTGAGATATAATTTTAGACCCGTTTCATGAATTTGAATTTTGGGACACACCACCAGGAAAGAAAAAGCTATAAAACTTTCTATTTAAATAGTGAAAAGTCCGTCAAAATAACTCAGAACAAGACAAAGCAGATACGAAAAGGAAGAAAAAGACAAATTACCTACAACAAGAGTAACCAAAGAGCGAAAATAAGGCATACGAATCAATAAGGAGTAAGGGCAGAAATAAGGCATATCCGCTACATATGCATGTGTGTGATGGTGGGCGTGTTAATGGCAAGTTATTTAAGATGTAAAAATATGATTTCTCCCATCCCCACCTCTTGCTTCTTGCTAGATCTGGTAGAATAGCTGTACCTCGCTTTAAATGGATTTAAAATTTTGTAGCACCGTTGAGACTTAGGTACTCAGTCGCGAAATCAATGCAACCCATTTCTGAATGTATTTGGCACTACTCAATTAGATATAAAATTAGCAATAAAGCTTAATTTGTTACCGATAATCCTGCAAATAGAATACTCGTTGTACGGCTTCGGCTTTCAAGAGATAGCTTCGTTTAGCTTGGTTGCAAAATGGAAATCTTATTTTGAAGATATACGTGCCAAGAGACGTGAGGAGTTATATTGTTTGAGGTAAACAAAGCGAGAAACAATTTGAATGCTAATGTTTGTTCCAGGATTGGTGGAATTCATCCTCGTATTCTCGCTACTATCGAACTTGGAACGTGGTTGTTCACGATTGGTTGTATACGTATATTTACAAGGACATTTATGACTTAACAGGAAGAAAAAATAAAGTCCTCCCCAAACTTGGCTGTCTTTGTGATATCTTCTCTGGTTCATGAATACATTATGGGCTTCACTATGCGATTCTTTTATCCCATAATTTTTGTTCTCTTTGGAGGCTTTGGGGGGTAAGTTTGAAGTTAATAATTTGTATTCTTGTTGAACTACAATGGAAAGCAATTATGGAACTTTATTGAACTATTTTGGTGAAATAACTGCATTATTCAAGTAAGTGAATGATTGAGAATAACAAAATTTAACCAAAGGTTTACTAGGAGTTTCCTGCTAGCATATTGTCATGAATATAGCCAAATGGCTTTTATCCAATATTTGAAATTTAAAGAAAATTCATGGGTGGATTTCCTGTAATATTACAGGAAATTTAAGCTGCGTTTTTGTAATTTTACAGTAATCGAAAACATTGTCGCGGGTTTTGCTTTCTCTTACAATTTTTGTACAAGACATAAAAGTTTTTTTTTCAAAGGACTGTCACATTTCTCCTGAAAATACTGGGTTATTACCCTCCTATAATGAGTGTCCAAAATTAAGCAACACATTGGTAATCGTATTGTATACAATAGTAAAATATATTATAGCACTAGAAGAGTAGAAGTGGAATTAACTGTGAAAACTTAGTCTTACAATATTTATATGTTTTATATTCACTATATTTCTGTATTATGTTTCTATGCCTATCAAAAGGGGTTGAAAGAAGGGGTGATCAACGAAAAAGAAGCATATTTCCAATAAATGTAGACGGGAAGACGTAGATATATTCCTGTAAACGTAGAATTAGGATGGATATTTTGTTTATTCTAGTATATACCTCATTTTGCTACATTCGCGGGTTATGTTTACAGTTCTAGTCGCATGGTCTACTTTAAGTATTCGAAATTCTCTTCTTAACGCTTGATAGAATCCCAGTTAGTGCTTACTTTTATAGTTAAAAGTGCCCTTTTATAAGCTCTTTTTTTTCTCGACAGATTTTTAAAAGATTCCCTTAAATTAAAATGAAACAGCTTATTTTCACCCAACTATAAGTTACTAGTTTTATAAAAATAATTAAAATTATAGTTATATGATGAATTTTTAAGTACAGAGTTGTAGTAACTGGTTTAAAAATTTGAAGAACTTTATTGCTGCAAAATTGTCACTTGTATTCTTTAAAAAAACTTAAAATTGAGCTGTATTTTTTAAGTTAAATCTAAAAAATTTGTATGAAATTGTATTAAATTATAGTCATAAACTTTATGAACTACAGTGATTAACGAAATTTAGGGATAACATTGTATGAAAACCCTGTTATATACGGATGATCTACTAAGTTTTCAATGAAGGGCAAATGAGACTTAAATATTATGATAGGTGAGTATATTCAAATTAAGGGTAATTTGTCTTTGAATCAAGTTTTGTCGTCGTTCTAAATAGATTGAAAATTTGTGTTGTGATTTAATAATGTGCATTAAGATTTAGTAAGAATACATAGCTTAGTTGGGCAGATCAGTGGCCAAATTGGTTACGTCAACTTTTTAATTGTTGCGTGAAATTATCTGTTGCCAATTATCTATTAGATTTCTATAAAACTATACTAAAAGCCATGCTAGAGTCAAGGGTTTCTTAGTGTCTTACATCGTAAAACTTTTGTCGGGGATTTTCTAACACTAAATTTGAATAGCTTAAATGTCAGTTGTGTGATACTATCTCTTTATTTCCATATAATTTCTCTTGCATCACCAAACTGCATAAGAATGTAAGGCTCTATCGCTAAACCTAGTCTACGTAAATTAAACCTAGACGAACCCAAGGAAAAGATCTAGGTCTAACCTAGGAAAAACTAATCTGAGTATAATTACTAATAGATTGAGTCATATCATATATTTCTGACAACAAATGTTCCGTGAATTAGAAAGATAGGAAGACGTTATGATACAATAATTAAGGTTAATTTTCAGTCAGGTTATAATTTGTGTTTGAAGATGAACAAAAAATTGTTATTTTAGTTGCCTTCGCATTTCTGAATAACATGGGTGTTAGAGTTGGCAATGTTTTCTTGTGGGCTACATTGTTTATGGGCACTGGTCTCCTTATGAGCATCTATAGTATGGAGTTCTACGCTCGGATCAACTGTCCAAACCCCTGAGGTAAATTTTTTTTTGTTTTTTTTTACTGGATTTGTTCTGGTATACCTTTTCTAAGATTTATGATTATTTTTGTGATTTATATTTTGTTAAAGCTATTTTCCGGATTTTCTTTTGTAAATCATTTTCTTGTTCTCTCGTTAAGGCAAATAATAGAATAAAGAAGCTATTCAGTAACCGTCATTTTATTTCTTAAAAAGGTGAAAAAAACTTTTATTACTTTAAACACCTGAATATTGGTTAATTCATTGTTTTTTTTTTTTTATCTGAGCATTTAAAATTCTGAAGTGATGAAGTAAGGAAAAAAGAAAGAAAAAAAGGCCAGTGAATATTGCCACTTTCGCAACAGTCAGTATTAGTCCAGATATATTGGCAAAAGTCCAAAATCAGTTACAATTTGCTTGGCAAGCCTACCTGCTTACACATACTTCGTGTAACTGTTTGCTCAGTTGTAGCTTGCCTAAGTTCATAAGTCTAGGGGTGAGTGAAGATAGGTACTTCACAAGGGTTATTATTTGTATTGGATTTTTGCCAACACTGTGTTGGCTGAATTTGGCGGAAGATTTGATAACAGGGAGAGCTATGAGGAATACTCAGTTCGATTCATACATTGACCTACTTACTCTTGTAAATGCAAAGAAGTATTTCGAACGATGATTTAGTAAATTGCTGAGGGTTACTCATTTTCTAATTTACTTTTATTTTACGATTAAAAATTTTTGCATTATTGGATTTATTTTCTTCTAATACAGGAGCAAACTAATTATCGACTAGAATTTACTTTTATTTGTCTTTGAAACTGAGAATTTACTGGTAAATATTTTAGAATTTTCGAGAAAACTTTATATCTTTATAGCGATCAAATCGCAACTATTGTTTCACCTTATATATTCATCTTATATATTTTGTTTCATACTTACCTTATGTAATACAGTCAATTGATGTTAATTCGTTTTCTCTTTCCTACTATTTCACTCTTACACTCTCTCTATTCTACTTTCTTCTCTCCCATCTTTAAAAAAAAATCTAAAATACATAAAAATAGGATTTTTCTCTTTTATATATACTTGTTAAGGGCCTACTTCCTCTGTGTTTCAACCCCTTGCATCGCCAACCACTTCTCGGTAGAAACTCTCCTAGAAACCACAAATCTTTGCTTGAAGTGAGGAATTTTCTTTGTAATGCTAATTCTCTGGAAGTGCTGAATAGCCTGCAATATTTGGTAACAAAGTTTTACAATTCCATAGACCTGAAATCGATAAACAAAATTTGGAAAGTTTTATTAGAATTTAGATTTTATTTGAACTGGAAAACTCCAGTTATTTTTAATTGTTAGTTTTCCAACTTATTTACCAGCTTAGTTTGACATAGCTTCCGCATCAATACCGGATGATAACTGTTCAGTCATGATAACTTATCGTATTGTTTTTAGGGTTATATATTAAGCTGGCTCCCGAGATCGTGGACATGTAACGCAATACACTAATTCAAAGACAATCTTTACAAAAGATCTCAAGTTGTAAATGGCTGTGAAGGTCAACAATACGAAGAATTCCCTATTGCTACCTCGTTTTTTTTTCTTGTGCCTCTTTACCAAATATGTGCCTGAAAGTTATGTCAACGTAGGATATTTAATAATACAGTTTTTGTGTTTCGACTTTCTGTGTTAATAATTAATGATTTAAATGCACGCTGTATGGAAGATTCAGTGTTTAAGTGGACCAAGTTCTTTTTTGTCAGGTTCAAAACACCGATTATTATCTAGCGTGACTATTTTTAATTCATGTCTTAGCAAAGATATTGTAGACGTTCCTGTAGTCAAAGATGCCGCTTAAATAATTGAGCGGTACTCAGAGGTGCCGTGCATTGTAGACCATATGCCATATGCCTACAATGTATTTTTTTTTCTCAGCCACTATGTACGGAAGGGAAGTTCATAGGAACTTTGAAGGGAGTTCATTTGATTTGGAATTGAAAGTTCTAGTGTCTATTTAACAGTCGAAAGTGACTGGAGAGCAGCCCGCTTCTCCCAGTGCCTTTTTTTCTATTTGGTCCCCTGTAAATCCCCAGACTTCTGATCAAAGTTTTAAGATAGCCATTTTGTTCAATATATTCAAAAGGTCCAATAAATATGCCTTAAGGTATGGCATTGATCCCCACAGCCCCTTGGACAAGGGCCATAAATAATGCAAAGTGCCAACTGTTTAAACGTAGGTTTTATAATGAGAAAAGGGGGGGGGGGCTTGTTTGATATCGGGTGTGCAATTGGATTGAAACTTTTAGAGGTCGTTCTCTGGATCGAAAGGATTACACATTTCATTTTGGGAAGAGGGGGGGGTGATTGGCAACCCGAAACTGGCTAACATCTTTTTGCCACTGTTCAATTTGAAACTTATAGCCGTATTTCCTTTGGCCGAGAGGAACCTATTGTAAGAAAAATTTTTCGCGGCCAAGGTTCCCCAAAAAAGGGCCTAAAAAAGAAATGAGAAAATGTTTCCGGTGTGCTCAAAAATTGTATCCTGAAGTTTTTTGGCTAAAA
The DNA here is from genome assembly GCA_027921565.1 of Artemia sinica. NCBI lineage: Eukaryota > Metazoa > Arthropoda > Branchiopoda > Anostraca > Artemiidae > Artemia > Artemia sinica. Next base: position 28,205,978 of record CM051265.1, on the reverse strand, counting down.
GAACCCCACTTCAGAAGGTCAAAATGTTGGTTTCCTCCAAAACAGGGCTAAGAACTCCTTTCCCTCTTCACTTCAAATGGAAGGGCTGGTTGTATAAATTTGGGAAAGGAATTATTCGATCATAAAATTAAATTTACAGTGCCCTTTTTAAGGAGCGAAAATGATAGGAGGGTAGTCACCCTCCATCCCATAACCTTTTCAGCTACCCGTCCCTCCATAGCCCCCATGATATTGGATGCAAATTTTGAGACAGTCATTTGATACATCATAATTATTTAAACCACCCATTGTTTACACATAGTTTTTAGTTGTATGGGCGGCCATGCTTGATCTTGCTGTCCGATAGGCTAGGAGCTGTTAGGAATCATTGGCTAGTCCAAGATTTCCAGAGTATCCTTATGGTATTTTCCAGAAATGACAGGCGTACCTGAGTAAATCAAAAGATGCTATATGCCCCTGAGTTTTCAAATTGTCTGCAATATCTTGGGAATGGTTTAGAGGATCGGGTTGAAAATTTAAGGGAGTGCTGAGAATAGGGGATCTATTGAATCCCAAAGTTTTTCTTTGGGGAGGGGGAGTTAAATCGAAAGATATCATACGTGTCCAGATCATTAAGTAAAATGGTGTATCTCTAACGTCTTGGAAACGGCTTCGGGTGTCAATTTGCCAGGGAGTGTTGAAGAGGGGTGGAGGCAAGTGGACGTTGGACCACGACTTTGGGGGAGAGGGTAGAACTGAATTAAAAGGCACTGTATGTATCCAGGTTATCAAAATGTCATATCTGCAGTATAACAAGAGCAATTCGGGAGATAGAGCTAGAATTTTAAGGTAGTTTAGGAGGAGTGAGGGGCAAGGTAAATTAGCATTCTTTTTATTTTTATCAGAGCTCGCTTTATTTAATTGCTTTCTACTCCTTATTGCAGAACGTCAACGATAAGTTTTTGGAACCCTAGTTCCCCAAAGATCCCTAGCTCAGAATTCCTGCTGTAGTTGGTCGTTATTTGCTGTAATATCTTCTGAGCAGTGGTGTATTTAGGATTTCCGTTGGGGGGGGGGGCACCAGCTAAAAGCTACCGAAATTCCAGAAAATTACCAGAAACTAAGTATATTACTGTCATGGGCGCCCATAAGGGGGGGGGGCCCCTCCCTGGCTGAATGATGCTGCCTTATTTTATATTTTTGTTCTGAGATTTCTATTATATAGCATTAAAAGTGCCAATTAGACGAGGTTTGCCCCCCCCCCCCCCTGGAATTCAGCTTATGGGCACCCATGATTACTGTTATAGTATCCTTTATTAGCTTTTATCTATGCCACTAAAAAAAGATATCCAAACTGAAGAGCTAAAATTTTGCTAATTCTTGAATCAGATACAAAACAACATAAGCGCTATAGATGCGTCTTATATTTTAATCCCTCTTGGTTTCTTCTCGAAGTCGTTAAAACATCATCAGTATTCACCTTGATATTGCAATTGATAGACATGTATGCATAATGATTCAACCTGCCCTCTCCTGTCTTAATTAGGAGGTATGTTTCAAACTGCTTCAGCATGCTAGATGAATGCTCTGCAGAAGTCGTGATAACAGGGAGAATATATTCAAAAGTGAATACACAGCTGGAAAAAAAAACAATTGCCGTACGCACCAAGATTTTCAGAAACTTAATCGGAATGCTGAAACTCACCCATAGCCCTCCATTCGGCGTGCCAGACAATTAGCTCAACAAGGAGGATACTCTAAGGGTATTAAGTTGAAACTTTATGTGTATTTTGAGGAGGGTGGTTAGGATGCTAATACATAGCACACCGAAATAAAAAATCACTGCAAAAATATAATACTAAATGCAGACACGCCGTCTATGTGCCACCTGTGCCATCAGCGCTGTGGCACGCCATCGGGCTGTCGGTGGTTAGTATTATAGTTTTGCAGTGTTTTTTTTTGTTTTTTTTTTTCGGTGGGCTTTTGGGCTGTTTGTATTTAGTATTATTATTTTACAGTAATTTCTTATTTCGGTATGCTATGCTAATTTGTATGCTCTACACAATCCTGACATATCAGAAATGTCCAGGAACGGCTAAGTGTATTAAGTTGAAAGTTTCAGTATATGTTGAGGAGGATGGTTAGGACACTGCTATGACAATGGTTAGGATGCTAATACATAAAACACCCAAATAAAAAAATCATTTGAAAAATATAAAATTAAATATAAACAGCCCGTTGGCGTGCCACCTCTGGCTAAGTGTATTAAGTTGAAACTTTCAGTATATGTTGAGGAGGATGGTTAGGACACTGCTAGGACAATGGTTAGGATGCTAAAACATAAAACATCCAAATAAAAAATCGTGGGAAAAATATAATACTAAATATAAACAGTCCGTTCGCGTGCCACCTCTGCCGTCAGGGCGGTGGTACGTCACTACTGGCCTGTTTGTATTTAGTATTATGTTTTTACAGGCCCTCTGTCAAAGAAAAGACCACGAAAAGATTATTTTTAATCAAAGGGGGGAGGGTTGGAAGAAAACAATATTTTAGGAAAAATACCACCCTCCCCAACCAATTGAAGTCACTGATATTGATGTAACTTATTTTCATTTGACTACAAATTTGACACATGAGCCTCATTACTTGGTCTCGTTCCTTATTACTTTCCGTTCTGTGTTTTTAGTTCGAGTATTAGATTTATTTTCGTTGTCAATATACCAACAAATATGGATCTATGTTATATTTTATTAAAGCATATGTACTGAAATTCACCAATTTAAAAAAAAAAGTTTTTTTCCTTAAATTGAACGCTACTTTTGATGGGTTTCCACTATTTTCTGCCCAATTGCTGGCAAATTAGCATGGATAAAGCCGTGAAAAAAATACACCTGTAGAAGAATGACCTGTTTATCTTTTAGCATAACCTTTATTCCTCAAAATCCTGCCTTCTAGTCAAAAATGAGAATAAGGCCATTTCAAACAAACACAAGTGCTGCCAAAATTCCTTACATGGCCAGATGGAGAATTGTTAACGCGGGTACAGCGGTTTCCTGCATATAAATGAAAGCTCATTCTCTCTGATTAGTCAGTTGTTTATTAGACGCACTTGAGTAAATAATTAGCTTTTGATTGAGATAAGAAAACAGCATTATTATTATGGTATTTGGAAAAGATGTATATGGCGATTTACCAGAATGGAAAACGGGAAATTTAGAGACACGACGGTAGAAGCTGGTGTATCTTTAAGACGTTTCCTGAGGACCATGTTTCTGTGCCAAGAATGATGAAAGCAAGATATGATGCAACTTCCGGACAATTACGTACACGTCAGACATATCGAGAGAAATATAACTGGAACAAGGAATTTGGAACTTGAGTAAGTCGTGAAACATTGACTAGCATTAACTTAGAGAAAAATTTCAACTTAGACCAAACTTCAAAAAAACCTTTAAAACCCGGGGGCAACAAGAGATACGATAGAGAATGTTTTAAAATGTTAAAAGATTCGCCGTTGGCCAAAATGCCTCCCAAACTCCCAGCTGAAATCTCGTCTAAAGGTCTGGCTCCCGAACAACCTAGTAGTTGGAATCAAGCAGCAAAGAGGGAGGGAAGTGGGATTCAGGAATGGAAGAAGCCATTGCTTCAGCGTCCGAATCAGGACAAAGGTGTACAGAGACCAGTTGTAATAAATATTCCTGTTAAAGCTGCATTTCGAAAAGTTGAAAATACATGGGTTCCTAACTTCTTTGCCAAGAAGAACGTCACAGATTCTGAAAAAGAGAAGAAAAGAAGTGCCCGTGGCCAATTCCACCATTTCCCCAAATACATCCAATCAAAATTTTGAGATATTCATGTTGTTCAACGTAGATTTTAGGATGACGACCCCCTCAGAGCCCTCAGGGCAAGGGTTTTAAGTTACACCCCGGGGGCATATAAGATTTTTATAGAAAGTGTTATCGTAGAAACGTCAAAAAGGGCCCATTTGATTGGAAATTGAAAGGACTAGTGCCCTTTTTAATAGTCGAAAGTGGATGGAGAGCAACTAACCCCCCTCTCACGCCCACCATTTCCCCAAACACATTCAATTAAAATTTTGAGATAGCCATTTTGTTCAACGTAGTTGAAAGTTCTGGAAATTATGGTTTTGAGGATAACAAACCCCTCAGGGCAAGGGTTGTAAGTTATGCCCTGGTGGCATACAAAGATTTTATAGAAAATGTTTTCGTAGAGACTTCAAAAAGGGCTCATTCGATTGGAAATTGAAAGGGCTAGTGCCCTTTTTAATAGTCGAAAGTGATTGGAGGGCAAACTAGCCCCCCTCTCAAGCTTACCATTTCCCCTAATACATCCAATCAAAATTTTAGATAGCCATTTTGTTCAACGTAGATGAAAGTTCTGGAAATTAGGTCTTTGAGGATGACACTCCCCCCAGAGCCCTGGGGGCATATAAGGTTTTTTTTTTTTACAGAAAATGTTGTCGTAGAAACTTCAAAAAAGGTTCATTCAATTGGAAATTGAAAGGGCTAGTGCCCTTTTAATAGGCTAGTCGAAACTGATTGAAGGGCAACTGACCTCCCTCTGACGCCCAACATTTCTCCAAACACATCCAATCAAAATTTTGACATGACCATTTTTTTCAACGTAGTTGAAAGTTCTGGATATTATGTCTTTGAGGATGATCAACCCCCTCCACACACCCTCAGGGCAAGGGTTGTAAGTTATGACCTGGGGGCAGATGAGGTTTTTATAGAGCGCTATAATAAAAACTTCGAAGGGGTTGTGCACTTTTTAATAGTCAAAAGTGACTGGAGGAAAACTAACACCCCTCCCACGCCCACCATTTCCCCAAAAACATCCAATAAAAATTTTGAGATAGCCATTTTGTTCAACGTAATTGAAAGGTCCGGAAATTATGTCTTTGAGGAAGACACTCCTCCCACAGCCCTCAGCGCAAGGGTTGTAAGTTATGCCCTGGGGGCATATAAGGTTTTATAGAAAGCGTTGTCGTAGAAACTTCAAAAAGGGCCATTCGATTGGAAATTCAACTGCTAGATCCCTATTTAACAGTCGAAAGTGATTATAGGGCAACTAACGCCCCTCTCGAGCCTACCATTTCCCCAAACATCCAATCAAAATTTTTTAGATAGACATTTTGTTCAACGTAGGCCTAGTTGAAAGTTCTGGAAATTAGGTCTTTGCCACCGTTGTCGTAGAAACTTCAAAAAGGACTCATTCAATTGGGAATTTAGAGGGCTAGTGCCCTTATTAATAGTCAAAAGCGACCGGAGGGCGAAAGCCCCCCCCCCCCCCCCCCCTCCATACCCATCATTTCCCCAAACACTTTCAATCAACATTTTGATATAGCAATTTTGTTGAACGTAGTTGAAGGGTCCGGAAATTACGTTTTTGAGTATGACAACAGCCCTCAGGGCTAAGGTTGTAAGTCATGCCCTGGGGGCATATAATGTCATATAGAACGTTTTGTCGTAAAAACTTCAAAAAGGGCCCTTTCGATTGGAAATTGAGAGGGCTATTGCCCTTTTTAATAGTCGAAAGTAATCAGAGGGAGAATAGCCCCCCCCCCCAATGCCCATCATTTCCGATCAACATTTTGATATGGCCATTTTGTTCAACATACTTAAAAGGTCTGGAAATTATGTCTTTGGGGATGATAACCCTCCCCCCCCCCCGTAGCCCTCGTGACAAGGGTCGTAAGTTATGCCCTTTGAGGCATATAACGTTTTTATAGAAATTTTTGTCGTAGAAACTTCAAAAAGGGCTCATTCGATTGGAAATTGAGAGGACTAGTGCCTTTTTAATTAGTCGAAAGTGATCAGAGGGCAAATGTCTCCCTCCACGCCTATCATTTCCCCAAACACTTCCAATCAAAATTTTGATATAGCTATTTTGTAAAGCCTATCAGAAAGGTCTGGAAATTATGTCTTTGAGGGTAAAAACCCCCCCCCCCCCCAGCCTTCAGGGCAAGGGTTGTAATTTGTGCCCTGGGGACATATAGGGTTTTTATAGAAAGTGGGGTCATATAAACTTCAAAGGGGGATCATTGGATTAATAATCAGACGCTCTAGAGCTCTTTTTTAGAGTCAAAGTGATCAGAGGGCAGCTACCCTCTCACCCCTACACACACGTCATATTGTCCCGAAATGCGTTTAATAGAAATTTCGAGATAGCCATTCTATTCAAAATAGTCTAAATATCATATAACAAGGTTTTTGGGGTTTGAAACAAACCCCAGAGATTAGGGGCAAGGATTGTAAGTTATGCCCAGGAGGTACTAAAGGTTTTTATGGAAGGGATGGCTGTTTAACTTCAGAAGAGGCTCAGTCTTTCTCCCTGAAAAAGATTATGTCAATATAAAACGAAACAGAAATTAATCAAAAAAACTTTTTGCACAAAATAAGTTTTTTTTTTTTTTTTTAAAGTAAAGAACTCCATTAAACCAAAAATGAACAAAAATGGAATCAAATAATCTACCAAGCATACAACTACCACAAATCACTATCAATAAATAAATAAAACCCAAAACAAAGAGAAATTAAAATAAGTCAAACTCAAAACGAGCAGAAATTAATCTGATTAGGGTTCTAAACTCTATGCTTTCTAAACTCCATAATATAATTTGTACTTTACTGAAAAAAAAATTCTTTTAAATGTTTTACTTATAACTTTAAGAAAGCAAAAATTAATTAAGATTTTAAGGAAAAAATATCAGCACTTGTATATTAAAAATTCAATGCACATTTTTTTCAGTAAATTCATTTGAATTTTTTTCAGTAAAGTACCTAAAATGGCTCGGATCGTAGACACCGAATCATGCAACGCATGTATTCGAAAAAAGACAAGACGTATAAGTTTATCGAAAGTATTTCAAATGCACCACAAACCCTGAGCTGCCTAACTTCCGAATTAAAGAAAGAGCAACTGTGACAATGTCTTTTGGCAGGCAGGTCTCATTCGTTTTAATATTTAGTCATAGAGAAACATAGCTACTTATATTTTTACAGCTTTGTCCCAACCTCGGCTAATACAGCATCAACAGTAAAACGAGGGAACAGAAGTTGGATTTGAAATGCTGTAGCTCGGTGGTTAAGAAATCTTTTATCAAGTTTTCACATAAACGCTCAAGGTATCAACAAAAAAAGTCTTTGTAAAAAAGAGAAGTGTCTGAATAGAAGAATCACCACCGTTGGTGTCTTGGTATTAACCAGGCGGGTGTCCCAACAGTTTCAGCTGTCTGCACTGTTTTTTCCATAAAAAGAAAAATCCGCGTGCAACAAGAGGTAACTGTTCTTAACGATCAGTGGATAAATGGGATATAATAAACAAGTTTCCAGAAGCTGCTGTTACTACAACAACTGAACAAGGCCAAAATGAATGTCTATAGTGCAAGAAGAAAGTTTTATTGTTAAGAAGAGTTACCTCTTGTTGCGCTGTAGACATTCGTTTTAGCCTTGTTCAGTTGTAGTAACAGCAGCTTCTGGAAGTTTGTTTATAATATCCAGTCGATCCCCTGACTGTTAAGAAGAGAGTTACCTCTTGTAGCACTAGACATCTTTTTTGGCCTTTTTCAGTAATCTTTGCTTTTCACCTATTTATTATCGCCTCCACTTTGCCATTAACATATAATCTAAACCGTTTAAAATCAATTTTTCTGCACAAGTAATCAAGTCTGTGATGGGATGTGATGGGATACCTTGACTATTTTATACGACAGGAAATTTTGAGACTAGAGGCTTTGATTTTTTTTACTTGAGAAGCAGTATTTATTTTTCTACTTTATTTTAGCTTTCTTTTGAAATATCTGCCCTCCCTACTGATCTTTTTCGATTGAGAATTGAATCAAGTGGATCCTGAATTTTAATCCACCCCGAGAAAATTTAAATTTCACCAAAAAAAATCATTAATTCTTGCAAAAAATTGAAATAAATCATCTTCTCCATCTCCGTACATTAGAAAAAAAAATAAGGACCCACCTTAGATCTGACCCTTCCAAAAGTTTTCTCTGATCACAAAGTAGTAAAAAAATCCTCGTACTGATAATATCCACCTTAAACCCTTACCATAAAACGAAGTTCCTCCCATCATACTTCCTCTTAGCATACGGTGAGGGGAACGGGAAAGCCGATAACTTTGCAATTTCTGAATTTCCTCGTTCTCTAAAATAACCCTTCCTTCTTTGGCTACCACGTCTTTTGTAGCCCTAATCCTTTCCTATTATTCCACAAACTAGCTTCTCTACAATTTTCTAAAATATATTTTACTTGCCTAACACAAGAAACATTTCTCCTATCTCCCATGCACTGGTCTTATCTTGCTACTGAAAATCCTCTTCAATTAAGTTAATGGCACTTGGGCCTATATCTCGTCTACTGCTTCTCAACACACTCCACATCACACTTACCCCATCTACCATTCGATGAATCATAGCACCATAGATACAAAAACACAGATTTTGTAATTCGCTGCTATTCACATGAAAATTTTCACTGACTCACACATTTACGCTAAATGTTAGAAGGATATACGGAAGGATAATTTAGTCATACATTGAAGGAGATAATTCGGATTTTTATTTTTTTCACAAAAGGAGATGAAAAATTCGAGAGTTCTTGAATCTGGATCAAAAGAGGATCAGAAGAATTCTCAAATTAATTAGGATTCTATTTAGAAACCCAAATTCAAAATTTGCAGGGATTTTAATGCATTTTTGCCAAACTTTACCTACCTTTAGGATGTTCTTTTTTCTGTTCTTAGCCCATCGGTCCATCCCCTTTTTGAATCACAGAATTGCATAAAAGTTGCATAAGCTAGGGCCTCAGTGCAACAGAGTAAGTTTAAGAGATTTACCTTTGTTATGCTAGATGGAAATTAAGACATTAAACTACGCAAACGGAACTTGAAATCAAAATGTTTAATTAGAATCATAATAAAACAGTTATTCCCAACCCCAAACCCCACCCTTTTTAACTGATTCCTTATTAAATTGTCTCTGCCTATTGGTGGCGCTTGCATCTCCTTTGGCTGTAATTCGTTTTCGTATGTCTATCGCTTCTTGCTTCGCCAGCGATTTCTTTATTTTTTCTTTGATAACCTCAGGAGGAATCGTTGAGGCACTTCTAAGGCTCGCAGCATAGTCCCCTCTTCTTTGCCTTACGTCTGACCAGTCGACTGAAAAGAAAACTTTTCACAGTAAATATACAAACAAACACTAACCCGTGAATATATACACCTTTGATGAAACTAGGACCAAGTAAATGATCACAGCGGGGGGGGGGGGGGATTAAAGAGACCTTTCTAAAATTTATCGGAACAATAACCCCCTCCTCCTTTTCCTTCCTAAATGTTCTGATGGTGCACATCTTATCAAATTAGCACTGCATGGACAATGTCAAGGCCGTATCCAGGGGGGGGGGGGAGGGAAGTTAGGGAGTTTGAACCCCCGCCCCCCCTGAAATGTTTGCCTAACTCGTAAAAAACGTAACAAAAATGGACAAGAACAAATTTTGTATGCGTTTTTGAGGGTTTTTGTGTTTAACCCCCCCCCCCCCCCAAAAAAAAAAAATAGTAAACCCCCTCCGAATAAAAATCCTGGGTACGGCCTTGGACATTGTTATTGTTGTTTCATTCTCCGTAGGAATTTAAAACTGAAAACATCAAGAAAAAAACAAGAATGTCTTAGCACTCGACATTACTACACCTCGATAAGTTCTTTAATCGGAAAAGGCGGATAGCCATTCCCTGGAAATTACCTCGAAGTGTTCACAAGTTTGAAAGCTATTTGAAGTTGCAAGTCTTGTACTATGAATCGTAGTTCACGCATGCATCGTGAGCAGTTAGTTTTTAATCTGGACTATATTAAAAATTAAGTTAAACAAAATATCTTTAAAAGATATTAATAGCTTGACCATGCAAGGCAGGAGGAGGGGGCAATTGTCCCTCCCTAGGTTTTCCAAATACCTTATTTTTGAGTCTTTATTAAAAAAATTAAAACAAATTTTTGCCATTTTGCTTTCGCTATTTCCACACATTGATACCGCTGCGGGAATCCTCTTTTATTCGCAAGTTAAATCATATATCCCCTGGTTCCCTGATGATATGGATGTCAACTTTTCTTTAATTTTCTGTTGCAACTTTCTAAGATTTTCAATAAAGGAGGAGGAAATGACATTATGGAACCAAACACATAGGGAGCTAAACCACTACTTGATCTCAAGCTCCTTTATGCTTATTATTACGCAGGTTCTGTGTTTCGTCAATCAACTCCACACGGACCTTCCCAAGACCCTAAAAAGTAATTTTTTTATGTCTTTGATTCTTTTTCCTATCACCTCTGAAACTTGTATGGAAAACAAGAAACAAATTTGGAAAAATGAGCAACAAAGATGTAAACTTTTTTTTAAACAATCCCAAATTTAAAAATTTTCATACCATCACTGTCAGGTTCTGCAACGGGCAATTCATCTTGAAGACCAAGCCTATTTTTCAGTTCCTCATTTGTCATAGTCCCTATATCTCTTGATAATAAATGTTCTTCCTTCAAACGATTGTCCTTCATAGAAAAATCTACAAAGTAAAATGAGATATAGTCACTAATATGCGATATAATCACTAATAACTATTCATTTAGTATGAAATCAAGATAAATTATGGTTAAGCATTGAGAAGCGTTTGCTGCAATAAACGAATCTCTATGCCAGAAAATGGATCAAATTCAAATGACAGAAAATAGATCAAATTCAACTTCTACATTTTTGTGTTAGAACACTTTATTGATTTTACTTTATACGTTATTTTAATAATATTTTTTCAAAGTACTAAGTAATTAAAGCTCATTGACTTCTGCAAATCCACTTTTGGAGATACAAAATAATTGTGGTTTAGTGTTAGTTTGAATTTAATAGCTTATAAGGTAACTTCTTAGCTTTTGCGTTGGAGTTGTTTTTTGCAGTTAGATTAGGAATTGCTTAAAAGATACTATTTCTAAATAGAGAGAGGACTTTTCTATTCAATTCTTTGCAAGATTCTGGGTTAGCACCCTTCTCATTAGAAGGGTCCCCCCCCCTCCTAAACCTATCGGCTATTACAAAATTTTGTACAGCAATACTTTGAGGAAAAGGGCACAATTAGCGTATTTGCTTTTCGAAAAAGTAGAACTTCCCACAAATAAACCGTGTCTCCGCGAAAAGATTAGATTCCCCCCCCCCCTCAGTGCCCACACTGCACGCTTCATCCAATATTAACCTATGTATGTATTTTTTTCTAACGAAGAAAGGTCAGATATTAAGTATAGGACAATAATCGAATAGTCATCTGAATATTACTTCAATTTATCTGAAGCATCTCAATCATATGTATTTGTCTTCAGTTTAACTGACGCCCCAAATAAAATTTTTTAAAATATGGATCTAAAAAGCCTTCTTGAGGTCTTAGGTTCCCCCTCCCTATAAAATAATCAATTGAAAAAAAAAAAAACCTAATATATGGTGTGTAACTATGAGATACTTTATACCTGTTAGTTTCATTGGCTAAACGGCCCTTATTAACAGGTCATTTTTTATAGACTGCGTGTGTGTTTAGAGATGAATAGCATACTGTACGCCAGTATGGTTTCTCAGACTGAGAAGCTACATATATACCCTTTCAAGAGTTCTTAGAATTTTTGTTCAATAGCAAGTTGGGACTGTTCGAACCAAAATTGTTTTTTTACCTAATTCTAAAATTCGGTGCTTTCCTGTGGCGTGATCTACTTTGTTACTTAAAAAGGGTACTAGATCTTTAAATAATCATTCGCATTAAGACTCTTTCAACAATCTACGGCTACTGGTTCGATAGGACCACCCTTGAAAAATAAAAGCATGCATAAGCGTCTTTCTCTGGAAAAATAAGAAATAGCATATTTTGATACGGATTCAAATATCAGAAATAAGTTTTAGTGTCATCATTTCTATCCTTTTCAAAGGGAGGTCTTCAACGAAATCTTTTTATAGGGATACCTCCCAACTCTCCGCCTTTTGTGCAGGTAGGTACGTGGATGTAATTTTCTATGTTACGCTTTATGTAAATCTGCAATACGAAGAGGGATGTATCACCCGCAGCACCTCCTTCTCAGGAAAAATGCGAAATTCACATTTTTGTAGATAAAGACTTGAAACTTCCGTAGTATGTTTATCTGGTATGCTGAATTTTATGGTGGAATTTTGACCAAGGCCAGTCACCTTTTTAGGGGGCTTTTTTTCAGCCTCGTAAATTCTGGTGCGTACCAAAAATCAATGAATTTTAAATATTAAGAATCATTATAAAAAGCCAATTGTTTTATGTATATACGTTACTAAAGGTTTTTTTTAGAGTTCTGGTTAACTTTACCATAAGCCACTCCTTACTGTGGTTCGCTACCACGAACTACTTAAGAAATGATAAACTATTTTGGCTACGGAGTAGTAGGAACTTCAATGTTTTAGAAGCCTAGTTGATGAAAGCCCATTAATACCTGTTGCTCCTCGATTATCTATTTATTTTTGATTATCGAAAATAAATTTCGAATCTATTTATTCGAATATCTACCTATTTTGAGAACAAATACTTTATTGTCCCAAAAAATTTTTTTTTGGAAAATCCCGCCGAATCAATTCATTTACTCAATTAGCGATGTCTGACATTTAGGAGACTTGCAAAATAACAGATTACAGCAACACAAAGAAAGAACAGAAGAAACTAATTATCACCTTTCATGGCGTTTTCAAGTCCTTTTTGAAGTTCGTCAATATTATCTTCCTTATTATTGCTTCCTTTATATTCATCAGTTTCCCTATCCTTGCTGTGAAATTTGGAATGTTCTTTGACATTTTTGTCTTCTTTCACATCAGTTTCAGGTTCACTTTCTTCATTACTATTAGATTCTTCTGATTCCTCTTGCTCTTCTCTTGTAAGTCTGTCGATTCTCCAATCACTGATTTGATAAAACCACTGGCACTAACTTCAACATCAATTTCGTCATCTCGCCTAAGATATACAGTCAGCATTTAATACAATCCAAAGAGTTGTTTTCCAATCTGTGCTGCAGGGTTGTCAACGCGGTACAATTGTACCGTTTTTGATACAGTTTAGAGGTCCTGGCACAGTGCAGTACATTTTGAATTTTTTTGGTACAATCAGATTTCCCGGTACATTTAGGGTTTACTTGCTCCTTTTTTACTCAAATATCTGTTCCAAGTTTTAAATTATTGAAAATTATCTTATTGTTATGGTAACTTTTTAACCTATTGTTCCGATGGTACAAATTACTTTCTTGCGGTACAATTTTAATCGGAAAAAACTGGTACAGTTTATTTCAAAGCGTTGGCAACACTGGTGTCTGTTCAAAAAGAACACCTGTACTGACTTTATACTAACAAAAACTGTAAAAATTTAGACCAGTCAAATGAAAGGATCGGCAACCAAAATTTAAAATTTCATCCCCCCCTCCTCTCTTGCTAAGCCTCAATGTAAACTTGAACACAAAAAAAACACACAAAAAAATTACACTTCAGGAAAGTTTAAATTAAAGTGGCTATAAAACAGATTTGGACAGCAGAGGATATAGCAATACAGGTAACGTATATAAAACCTACACAAACGGTAACGAGAACAAAGATGCAAAATAGAGGTACAAAGGAACAACTATGTCAAAATGGAAATTAAATAAGGGATATAAAAATATAATAATAATACGATAAAAGAATTATAGAATATATCAGTTTTTATAGCTGAACAGGAAAGGAAGCTTTAAGTATTAACTAAAAAAAAATTTCCAAAAAAGAAGTTAGTTCAAAAACAAGTAGCCATATTAAACATGAGACGGGCAGAAATAAGTTCCTATAATAATTCAAACTTAAAACGACCATAAATTACTATCAAAGAATAAATGAAACCCAAGCTAACAGAAATTGAAATAAATAATCATATCAAACGTAAAGATAGAAGACAAACATAAGATAACTATTTATGAATAAATAGACCTAAACAGAATAAAAATTAAATTAAATACTCACGTAAAACTTAAAACAAACAAAAATTACAACAAACAGGAGTTTGGCTACAGCCCCCTCCTCCTTTCCTAACCATAACCGTTCTAGAGCCTATTGTGTCCTTTTGCGTTTTATTGAAAATTATGTATTTTGGACCCTGTGCTTTAAATTTTCAAGACGTCGACGAGAATTGAAAAGTAAATCACTATAATAGTCAAGATGACTGGAAAGAACTAATGAAATAAACTGAATATTTAATATATAATGATATCAATTCATGAAAATATCAGCAATTTAAGATTTATGTCAACTATGTTATAAATAAAAAAAAAACATGTTCATTATACATTTTGTTTTCAGTAAAGGGCAAATCACTAAATAGGATTAAAAACTTTTACAGTTAAGGGAGGGGGTAGTAGCTTAAGTCCTGTATGTAGTAATTTTTGTTCATTTCAAGTTTCACTTGAGCATTCAATTTAATTTTTACTTGGTTCATCTATTCATCCATATCAGTACCTGTTGTCTTTATGTTTGATTAAAAAAAAAGTTTTTTAACTGAAAGCAAGGAGCAACATTAAATTTAAAACGAACAGAAATTATTCCGCGTGTGAAAGGGGCTGTCCCCTCCTCAACGCCTCGCTCTTTACGCTAAAGTTTTTCATTATTTTAAAAAGTAGAGTTGTGAGAAAGAGTCAAAGTTATAGCCCCCTTATATACGTAATGTTTTCTGTTCGTTTTCAGTTTTAATGTTGTTTCTTACTTTCAGTTGAACAAACTTGTTTTTTTTTAATTTAATTTCTGATTTTTTTTTTAACAATGCTGGGGGAATCCAGTACCTCCTTCAGGGAATTCTCTTCTCCCATGAAAAATTCCTCCATGGAAAGATCCTCCCAAATAATCCCCTCCCTCCGACCCCCCCACCAGAAAAATCCCCCCGAAAACGTCTGTATATTTCCCAATAACCAACACTATATTTAAACAATGGGCACAGTCCATAACTAGCAGCCCTTCCCCCCGGGACTAAGGGGGATTAAGTCGTCATCAAAGACATGGTTATTAGGTTATTCGACTATGCTGAATAAAATGAATATCTCAAAATTTTCATCCGGTGACTTTGAGAAAAAAAAGAGCGTGGGAGGGAGCCTAATTGCCCTCCAATTTTTCTGGTCACTTTAAAAAGCCACTAGAACTTTTATTTTCCGCTTGAATGGGCCCTCTCGCGACATTCTAGGATCACTGGGTCGATACGATCACCCCTGGGAAAAAAAACACAAAAAAAAAAAAATTCATGCATCCGTGGTGACCTTTCTTCGGGCAAAAAAATACAACATTCCACATTTTTGTAGATAGGAGCTTGAAACCTCTACAAAAGGGTTATCTGATACGGTGAATCTGATGGTGTGATTTCAATATGATTCTATTACTTTTAGGTGTTTCCTTCTTTTTTCGAAAATAAGGCAAATTTTCTCAGACTCGTAACTTTGATGGGTAAGACTAAACTTGAACTTATATATTTAAAATCGGCATAAAATACGATTATTTTTTTTTGTATCTATCGGTATCAAAATTCCGTTTTTTAGAGTTTCGGTTACTATTGAGCCGGGTCGCTCCTTGCTTACAGTTCGTTACCACGAAGTGTTTGATATGATGACTTATTTTAATGTCCGTTCGTTTTGGGTTTTATTAATTCTTTATTAGTAATTTCTTGTTACTTTAAGTTTGAATTATTACAGGCCTTTTATTTCTGCCCGCCTTAAGTTTAATATGGCTCTTTACTTTTCTTTGAAAACTTCTTTTTCGGAGTTTCTTAAGTTAATTTCTGTTTTTGTTTTTAATTGCCAAAGTTTAAGTATTTGATAATTTAATGAGTATTTCTCCAGTTTTAGAGACATTCGGCTTCAAAAAAAAAAAAAAAAAAAAAAAAAAAAAAATGTCGATTCTGATTTAGATTCTTAAGTTGCATAAGGTGATATGGCTATTTGCTTTGATTGTATTCAATTTAATTATTGTATAAATTTCGTTCAATATGAAATCTAGGTTTGGAAAGATTCTTGAACTAAGATTCCAATTCAACAGTAATTTACAGATAGGTACAAAAAATCCTCCCGGAAAAAAAAGAATGTTCAAAATATTAAATATGAATGAAAATAGACAGGGCAATGAACATATATGAGAGACATCACTAAGTTCTATTCATTTCAAACTCTTTCGTTTGTGAGTTTTACTTGAGTGTTTACTAGATGTGGTTTGGGAAAAATATCGTTGTGGTAACCTGGATACACATAGTGGCTTATGACTTAGTTCAATATTCTCTGGAAATTCAAACTTAATATCCTAGTCATTTTTTAGATATTTTACATACGCCCTTTTGGCAATCTGGACGCAAATAGTATCTTTTGATTTATTTAAACCCCTATCTCAACATTCCTTAGAAGTTCAAATAAATGCCATTAGCCTTGAGATATTGCAGATGCAGATACGCCCTTTTGACAACCAGCATTCACATAGTGCTTATGTGAACATCAGTAAATCCCCCCTCTATATTCACTTAATGTTTCAGCTTAATACCCTTCCCTAACTGTTCTTGGAATGCTGAAGATGCGGCGTTTTGGCAATTTGGATATACATTTATAGCGTCCTTTGATTTTAACATCCTTTTTAGCATTCCCTTAAAGTTTCAACTTAATACACGTAGCCGTTCCTGAGATAAATATAGATATACCCAAATACAACCTTTTCACACTTTGGATGTAGCTAGTGTCTTTTGATTTAGTGCAGCATCCCCCTCAATATTCCCAGTTATTTTTTGGACACTAGTAGGGTCAAAAATTACCCTCTTTCACAATGATAAATCCTGTATGTAAACATCGGGAAAAATGCATAATTTACTGCTTTCCTTGGGTCTGTGGGGCATGGTACACCTGATGCCATAGCTATTAGAACTTTAGACTATTTTGAATAAGTGGATATTTTAAAATTCTGATCAATACTGAGGGGGTTGGGTATCAAAAGAGAACGAGGAGGGGCCCTTTACCCTCCAAGTACTTTTCAACATCCGCCTTAACATGCTCTGAAAGTTTCAACTTAACATCCTTAGCCGTTCCTGAGATATTGCTGATGCAACCTTTTGATAACCAGCAGGCAAATATTGTGTTTTGATTTTGTTCAAAATCTCCCTCAACATTACCAGAAAGTAGTCACAGTCACAGTCATAAATACTCACAGTTGCAAGTAGTCGTAGTCAAAGTCGTAAGTTGTCGCAGTTGCAAAAAGGCACAGTTGCAAGTAGTCACAGTAACAGTCGCAGTCGCAAGTTGTCGCATCTGGAGTCGTACATAGTCGCAGTCACGGTCGCAAGTATTCAAAGTCACAATCCCAAGAAGCCTTAGTCACATTCTCGAGTAGTCGTAGGCGCTATTAGTTGAAGTGGCAGTGACAAGTAGTCGCAGCCACAATAAGTTACAGTAGGAGTCGTAAATAGTCGCAGCCGCAATAAGTTACAGTAGGAGTCGCAAATAGTCGCAGCCGCAATAAGTTACAGTAGGAGTCACAAATAGTCGTAGGCATAGTCGCAAGTACTCAAAGTCGCAATCCCAAGTAACCTTACTCATATTCTCAAGTAGTCACGGTCGCAAGGAGTAACAGTCGCAGTCGCAAGTTGTCGCATCTGGAGCCGTACATAGTCGCAGTCACGGTCGCAAGTATTCAAAGTCGCAATCCCAAGTAGCCTTAGTCACATTCTCAAGTAGTCGTAGGCGCTATTAGTTGCAGTGGCAGTGACAAGTAGTCACAGCCACAATAAGTTACAGTAGGAGTCGTAAATAGTCGCAGCCGCAATAAGTTACAGTAGAGTCGCAAATAGTCGCAGCCGCAATAAGTTACATTAGGAGTCACCAATAGTCGTAGTCATAGTCGCAAGTATTCAAAGTCGCAATCCCAAGTAACCTTACTCACATTCTCAAGTAGTCGTAGGCGCTATTAGTTGCAGTCGTAGTGACAAGTGTCGCAGCCACAATAAGTTACAGTAGGAGTCGCAAATAGTCACAGCCGCAATAAGTTACAGTAGGAGTCGCAAGTAGTCGCAACCGCAATAAGTAACAGTAGGAGTCGCAAATAATCGTAGTCACAAGTAACCACAATTACAAGTAGTCGCAATTATTCATAGACACAATCACAAATATTTACAGTCACGAGCAGCTGCGGTCACAGCAGTAATAGTGGCCCTTAAAGTTTCAAGTTAATACCCTTAGCCGTTCCTAGGATATTGCAGATGCGCCCTTTTGATAACATGGATGCATATAGTATCTTTTGATTTAGTTCAACATCCCCCTCAACATTCCCTGACGTTTGATCTTTATGCCCTTAGGCTTTCCAGACACACCCAGTGTCAGACATTCCCTTCTTCCCCAATGATAAATACAGTGTGTAAACAATGAGCAAATTACATAATTTACAACCATTTCCCCGGGGGCTGTCGCGGCATGGCATACCCTGTGGCATAGCAACTAGATCTTTCGACAATTTTGAACAAAGTGATTATTTCTAAATTTTAATGAGTATTGAGGGGGGAATATAAACAGGACGAGAAGGGAGGCCCTTTGCCCTCCAAGCAGTTTTCAAGATCCACCTCATCATGCCCTGAAAGTTTCAACTTAATGCCCTCAGCCGTTCCTGGGATATTTCTGATGCGACCTTCTGACAAGCAACATGCAAATAGTGTGTGCAAATACTTCGTTCAACATTCCCCTCAACCTTTCCTGAAAGTAACCGTATTCACAATTGCAAATAGTCACAGTCGCAGTCGCAAGTAGTCGTAGAAGTCACAAGTTGTCACAGTTACAAAGAGTCGTAGTTGCAAGTAGTCGCAGTCGCAATTCAAGTTAATACCCTTAGTCGTTCCTACTATTTAGCTGTCCCCGCAGATAGGCCCGTTTGGATGCGCAGTGTCTTTTGATTTAGTTCAGACCCCCCCCCCCAAATACCCCCTAAAGTTTCACCTTAATACCCTTAGCCTTTTTCGGACACACCGAGGATCAGGATAAAACATTCTCACTTTTCCAATGCAAAATCCTGTATGGAAATAATAGACATTTTTTTTTTTTTTATTTTTTTACCATTGGGGCAATGGGGTGCATGGCATCCCTGAAGGCATAATTATTAAAACTTTCGACAATTTTGATGAAAATGGATCTTTTTTTTTTAATTTCAATCAGTTTTGGGGAAAGGGCATCTAAAAAAGGCGATTCAGGGGCTGGTTTCCCCCGCTCACTCTCCAACACCCCTTCAAAAATGCCCTGAAACTTTCGACTTAATACCTTCAGCCGTTCCTGAGATATTGCTGATACGCCTCTTTGACAATCAGCATACACATAGTGTTTGTTTAATACCCCCCTCAATACTTTCTTAAAGTAGTCACAAGTAGAAACAGTCACAGCTTCAAGTAGTCGGAGTCACAGTCGGGAGTAGTGGCAGTCGCAAGTAGTCAGAGTCAAATATTGCAAATAGTCAAAGTAGCCACTGTTACAAGTAGTCGCAGCTTCAGTGGCAGTAGCAGCGGCCCTGACATTGCAGATATGCCATATGGTAACTGGATGCACATAATGTCTTTTTGTTTAGTTCCACATAACCCATCAACACTCCCTGAAGTTTCACCTTAATACCCTTAGTCTTTTCGGACACATCCAGGATCAAACATTCCCCTCTTTCTCAACGAAAAATCGTGCATATGAACACTGGGCAATTTGTACAATTCACAACCTTTGCCCCTGGGGCTGTAGATGGCAGGGCATTCCCAGAGGCAAGGCCTTTTGACTATTTGGAAAAAATAGCATTCTCAATATTTTGTTCAGTCTTGCAGGCGAAAAGGCATCTAAAAGGGGCAAGGGGGGTTGGTTGCCCTCCAATCACTCTTCAGCAACCCTTTCACCAGGCCCTGAAAAGTTCAACTTCCTGAGATTCAGCTGATACGCCCTTTTGACAACCAGTTGGCACATAGTTTGTTTTGATTTTGTTCAAAATTCCTCTCAATACTTATTGGAAGTTTTACCTTAAAGCCCTAAGCGTTTTTTGAGACCCAGAATCAAACAAGTCCCCTTTACCCAACAAAAAACCTTATATATAAACACTTGCACAAACAACAGGGGCAACTTGCGAAACTTACAGCCCTTGCACCTGGGGCAAGGGAACTTAAAAGAATGTGGGAAGGGGGGATTACCCTTTGATCCCTTTTGACTCTTAAAAATACCACTAGGCTTTTCAATTTTCAATCGAATGAATTCCCTCGAAGTTTCTACAACCATCCCTTCCATATGAAGTGGCTCTAGAAGAAAATAATAGATAAATGATATATTGAAGCCTCATGTCTCTGTACTATATGCAACGCTAGAGCGTTGCCTCTGTTTGAAGGGGTTCATTTCTGCCTCTATTTGAGCGTTTATAGAAGCTATGTAAACTGTTGCAGAGAGAAAGAGTCGTATAAGTGTTTCCTGCTTACAGAATGCGGTAATGACAATATTGTTTGCACCGGAGGTCGGCCTATTCAGTTAACCTATACCTCTTAAAGGTCACAACTCAGCGTAAAGTGACTTCAGATGCTGACATTTGATTACGGCTACTGCTACTACATGTCAATGTTTGGCTGTCTTCAGGTATTTGGAAGGGCTGAACAGATCATTGCTGCTTTGGTCAGCCATCCGGTCACTTTCAACCAGCTTATACAGACGAAAATCTAACAAAACCTCTGAGGGTGTATGTGACGGTACTGTTTAGCCCGAGAAGAGTATGTTTAATCGTCTGCAGTGGCTACTTATTGTTGACGAAGTCAAGCCCTCTCATGCCTTCAACCCTACGAAAAACTTTTGTCTCAACTAAGTCAATGGCTTAGAGTGTTGCGACTATGTAGGGCCAGGTTACGGCTCCCGAAAGAATCACACAACCGACTAGGGTGTCAAACATTCGAAGTTTTTGTACAGCAGCTTACGGGTTAATCTACCCAAAGTGCGTTACTCTACTTTAATTAGTTTCGCTTAAATTTTAGAAAGGAGCAAACCATCATCGGCAAGGATTGAGCCAAGATGTGTGAAGTTCGTGACTCAACCCTGCGTAGTGTTCTATGCTGGTGATGTTAGTAACGGGGTCGAGGGCTATAGGAGGGCTAATATTGTCAAAAGATGGGTCTAAGACCATGATCTTAGTTGTGTCCAATTTCATATACAGCATTACTTTCATAGCTTCTTCCTGCAATATGAGTAGCGTTTGCATTAGCTACTCCATAGAGTTCATCGAAAGGATCAGATCATTGGGAAAGTCACCGTGCCCTATTTTTTGGTTTCACTCCGACAGTTAAAATAATTTGTTTTTTCGGAAACATAAATAAAGCAAAAAAAAAACAAGCTTATATGAAAATCCCAATGTCTCTCATTAGCTGCTACTTAAGACACTCAAAATACCTCCTCGATCTAAAGTGCATTTAGATAGAGAAAAATACACAGCAGAAGTAAATAAGGCGAGAAATGCCCTTACTGGAAAGTGCTTTTTGGGCAAAAAGCGAATTAATGCAAAAATTAAGTTTTTTAATAAACTCCATGTGAGCATGTATGTCTCTACGATATCTGAACTCACTGAAAAGCTTTAACAGCAAAGAATGACTTACTGAAGCCAACATTTTTTGTGAAACAGAATAAAAAACACGTTCTTTCTTTTACTATTTACCCAACATGATCTCGATCTTGTCACTGCTTTGACTTTACTAACGCCATAATTTTTTGATCACTAAAATAAAATTCCATTGCTAAAGAAAGCAAATAAAATATTCAGAGCTTGGATCTTTTCAGAATATTCCTAGTCCATACTTTGCTATTTAAGGTCATTTAATATCTTTAAAAAAATTGAAATAGACATAAGAAATACAATGAGTTTTGAGAACTTGAAACAAGTAGCAACAGAAAATAAAACAACTGACTTACGCAATATCACTAAAAACTGGGTGGAATTCACTTTCAAAGTTGAACTTCCTCTTAAAATAGTCGATAATACACCTCACATCACGATTAAAATACCTAAAAGGAGAAAAGGATAAAAAAAAACAATTTAGAGAAAATTTGATAGTAGAAGAACCCACAAAATAACCATAAATAAAACCAATTAATATAACTATGGGGGGGGGAGGATATCAACTTTATTATATGACAACACAAAATAGTTGAAATGTATGCTTTTTAAGGGATGTTTTCGGTTGTAAAATCCTTAATTGATTGTTAATACAAGCTTTGATACTCAAGACAATAAAGGAGATTAAAATAATAACAGAACAAGCGTTATTGAAATAGACGCATCCCTACTATTGCTACTAACTCATTGTGGTATCAAACCATACAAGAAAAATATAGCAGCCCACTCTCCTCTACCTCTTCAATCTGTCCAGAGCTTCAATCTTTACATCCCTCTTTGAAGTTCCTACTTATTTCGAATCTTTTCTACATACCCCATCCCTCCCTATTCCAGAACTTGCTACTTTCTGTTTGGCCCGGCTCGATGGCCAAAAAGCACTTTTTTTTTTTTTGGCAACCAATCATTTTCAATTTTCAAAACGTGACTGAACCACCTTTGTCGTTCTTTATTTAAATCCCTATTCAAAGAGATTGAACAATATTTCCATACACCTTATTTGTTTGATATACAGCAGCTTATTTGTCAAAATAAGCTAAAAAGGATATAAGCCAACAACAAACTAAGCAAGATTTTTACTTCTTATAAGAAGAAAAATTTTCCGCGTTTTCAATAAAGCGCTAACTTAATGTCTAGTCAAGCGGTGGATCGGTGGAAAAAAAAATTATTTCTACATAAGGTGCAAGGAGTAGTAGTAGCTACAAATACATTAAGAGGATTCCATCTGCACCAGAAACCCAATAAGACACTAAATCATTTCCTCTCTCTCCATCCTTGTTACTACAATACTTTTCCTTGATATACTAAAGAAGAGCAGGTTTATAGTTTGGGCATTAATTGTGCAATATCAACCCAAACGACGAATTAAAAAATCTTCCTTTGAAATTACCTGGTGTGAAATTATATTTAGTTTACTTACTACAAAAAAAGAAGAAAGAAATGCCGACAATACAATCATCTTAATATTCGTTATTCCAACATTAAATAAGACAAATATAATCCACAGACGTCGCTCCTACACCAGCACGCAGCAAACTAAAAAGAAATCCTTACATTTCTGCATTGGAATGAGACACTGAAACCATTTGAGGAAAGTCGATAAGTATTGGTTTTCCTTCTTCTGTTACCATCAAGTTGAACTCATTAAAGTCAGAATGAATAACACCGGAGTTGGCAAGTTGGACAATCAAGTCCATTAATGCATCATACAACGCTGCAGGATCATCCAATTCTCTCACTTGGCACCTAAAAATTTTAAATTTTAAATAGGAAAACCTGAATTCTCGTTATTTACCAGGATTCAACTGAGATTAAAAACACCATAACAATAAAATATTTGGTAGCGCTTACTTATAATACCAAATATAACATCATCTTGCATACAAAGATGCAGTTTTTTGTCAAACAATGGATTTCATTTTAACATTACGTTTTTTTTAACACTTTTTTGTTTATGGTTACTATCAGCCGAGGTACTTTCTTCACTAGGTTGTAGCTACTACTCAAACCACGATAAAAAGCAAAATAAATATAATAGAGTTGAGAAACTGCTTGAGTAATAGCATTACAGTCAAGATGAGAGCTGCTAGATGTTACTGTTTGCTCACAACGACCGACATAAATTTGCAGTCTTATAGGATTTCTGTGTTTTCGTTCGTCTTTGTTACATCTTAAATGGAGGCCCATTTTAAGGCTTTTAATGGCCCTCGACAAATGCCGTTGGACTTGTCATTTGTTTTTTTTTTTTCTTTTTTCTCTTTCTTATACCCCTAGAATCTTGACGCGGATAATTCAATCAATTTAAAATTGACATTCGTTAGTTTTAAAGACAAATTTTGAGCAATATAGATAAGAAGTCACATAGTAATTGGATAACTTACAATCATTCTTTTAAAGTGATGAATTTATAACAGCACTATTTATCAGATTTCATGTCATTTGTATATGTAATTGAAAATGAAAGATTCCACCCTTATGCAGACCTGCAAAACAAGGAGTTTATAAATAACCATTAAAGTCAAATATCTACCTAAAAAGATCGGGCCTTTAGCTGATCAAACCGCACGCCACTACTTTTTTCTTTTTTTTTTTTCAGACCCCAAATGGAAGATAAATGTGTCAGAATGTTGACACATCATGAGTTAGCCTTTTTGTCATTGTGCAAATTTCGATTCATACTATCATACAATTTCATCCTTCCACATCTGATCTCATGTTTCGACGTTACACTTGGCATAAAAAGAGGACTAAGAATAATTTCTAAATTGGGATGGAAAGACACAAAACCGACAACCGTTTGCACATTTCTGTTTCCTTAGGCGAAAATCGTAGAGAAAACTAGGACTGGCCAATGGCGAGAGGGGGAGGGGGTATCAAAAGGATAATTGTAGTCGATGAAAACTTTTTATTTATGTTGACTTTTAAGGAGTCACAAGAAACATATGTCCACATAATGCTCTAAAACATGTGAACAGAGGTTCATACCCATAGTTTACAAAGGTCAAAAGGCCCATCAGCGAATTTTTAATGCTTCTTCAATCGTTATATATTTTATAGTTTTTTGCAAAAGACAATCAAGTAGAGATTAGAGGTCTACATCTTTGTCTTCAATTTATTCTCATCACACCTTCCAATATAAAAACTATTACTTAGCCACCTCTACTCTCAAATGTAAAATTAACTTATGAAACAAAATGTTCTCGTAAAGTCTGGAATAAAATTATCATACAATGGTACGCCTTCAATATGTTCCATAACCACACAGTGTCGGTTGAAATCAATTGGCTCTGGGACTGGAAATCCTCTTTCTCTTAATGCTTTCATATAGGCAAAATTCTCGTGTAGCAGAGAGTCTTGACAAATAAATCCAAGAGCAAGACTGCCGCTTTCCATGATAGTCCCTCTTCTCCTTTATCTTCCGAAACGAAGTTCTCCCCACAATCTAAAAAAATATTTTTTTTGTATAGCCTACGATAAAACTAAAGCAGATAGAGGCATCAAATTGACTCAAATGTAAAAGCAATTTTTAGGTAAGGGGGCACGGCCCCTTAAGCTAAAACTTGGTTGTATCAAGTTGAAGCCCAAAAATTAAATTTCTATTCGCTTATCCGCTAAAAAAAGCTCAGGGCAGGTAAAGAGGATCAAGCGAACCTCAATCAAGACAACATTAAGGAAAAAAGCTGGTTGTATTAATTTGTCATGTCCAAATTTTTCTTTAAGACATGCCCAACAGAGGCCAGTAGGCCTATTCTTACTTGTAGTTATGTCTGCTTGTTTTAAGTTTGACTTGATCATTCATTCGAATTTCTGCTCGTTTTGGGATTCATCTGCTAACCCAAATGACAGAACTACTATCATCTTTGTGTTTGATATGATTATTCGTTTTAATTTCTTTGTTTTAAGTTTCATTATACATCAACAGTAATTTCTGTTCATTTAAGTTTGAATTATTATGCGACCTTATTTGTACTTATTTTTGGTTTTGATATGGCCCTTTATTTTTCTTAGGATGATTTTTTTTTTAGTTTTTCTTTCAAACGATTATAAAATAAGATTAAATTTTCGGTATTTATATTACAGATAATGAGAATGCAATTGATAAACTAAACTTTAGGTCTAACCCCCAAATTCTTAGGTCTTCCTGCCCTATTTATAATTGCTATGAAAGGAATATCTTTCAGCAACGTCCTTAGACCAACCTGTGCCTCCAGAGGCACCCAGTGTATAAAAAAAAACAGCAATAGTCACATTGGCTGCCAATATGTCCTCGCACAGAGACTAAATGAATTGTGCAGGCCACACAGATTGGTAAGCTCGTTTCAGGGTATATCTGGGTCTGCCGTTGCAGCGTGAGCCTGTTAGTTGCCAGTGGAGTACCACATTGAGTAGTTGGAGATTGTTCCTACACTGTAGGTGGCCACGGTATTTTCATCTGCAGTCCCTTGAGACATCTGTCCCAAAAGACTGGCCCGTCTAGTTGCGGATAGATTGATTAGTTGTCCTCGGCAAACAGTGGAGGTTGAGGATTCTTCTTAGACATGAGTTATTGAAAGAAAACATGGGAGGGGGGGGGTCTGCTTTCTTGTTCCTGGTGAAAGTGCCAGGTTTCAGCTACATATAGTAGAACTGGTATAATGTTCCTATTGAAAAGTAGCAGTTTCAGCCTTTAGTTTGACCAGTTCTTGTGAGTAATTCTTATGTGGTCGATCCAGTTTTGTCAATCATGCTTCCAAGGTATTTCAAATGAACGACCAGCTCTATATGTTGCTCTCCACATGTGATGCTCAGTGGTGAGACTGAGATGGCCATGCATTCAGTATTTATTTTTAGGCCGATTGGGCTTCCTTTCTCTCTCGCTTGGTCTAAGAATTCCTGAAGCCCTTGCTTGCACGATTTTAGGACGGCAATATCGTCAGCGAAATCTATATCACTGAGGTGTACTTCTGAATTCAACTGGGTGCCGATGCCGTCTGTGGGGGCACTGCGTGGTATGTAGCCAGTGAAGATTACAAAGAGTAGCAGCGACAGGACGCAACCTTGTTTAACTCCTGAAGGGACAGGAAGGAACGTGTTTGGCTATCTGGTATCTTTACACAGCACTCGCTATCTTCATAAAGTGCAATGATCAATAGAACAATATTTTTGGGAGTTCCGTGATGTAGTAGGATCTTCCACAGGCTCTGGCAATTCAGTGAGTCAAATACCTTCTTACGAACAATTTGATCGGCACTCTCTGCTTCCGTCAGCCATTAACTGTAAAGTAAATGTCAAGGCCGGACAGGAACGATTCGGTCTGAGGCCAAGTTGCTTGCCACGAAGTGTCTGTAGAGTTGTGAACTGATTTCGCAGTAAAATGTGTGACAGTATTGAAATCAGGCACATTCCTCCCCAGTTACTTGGGAGGGATGAATCACCTTTCTCGAAAATTCTCACAACGGTACTGTGTTTCCATTCGGAAACACAGTCTCTTTCTGGCATTTGACCTGTTAACACCTACGCTCGGTTAAATTTTTGAAACCCGTTTTGGATGTTATTATAATCCCAATTTCAGTCATTGACCAGTTTCGAACTATATTATCTGGATTTTTTATTTCACTATTATGTCGAGCCATGAAATTCACATGCCCAGAGTGCAGACTTTGTGCCGCTAGTGGAACAGTGCACTGCAGTCGGAGTCAACAGTGGTTTCATCCAAAGTGTGCAGGCATTTCTATTGAGGAGAGAAATCAATGTGGTGAGTGGTTATGTTTGTACTGCAAGTGCCCCCGTTCTTTGAATGATGACCCTGAACCACTTTAACACCAGTTTCTCTACCCCCTGGCTCTAAACCACGCTCTACACCAAAGTCTGTCACAAAACCTACAATCCCAGGATCAGTTTCAAAAAATCAAGCTTCCCAAGTCCCCTCTTGTGTTGACTGTGTTAAACATATCAAACAGCTGGCTGATCTCCGAGCTAAATACAATTCCCAGTTAGAGAAGAATTCAGACCATGAAGTAGCCATAGAAGATTTGAAAAAAACAAGTTGACATATTTCTCAATGACCAAAAACTGGTAGCGATATACTCCATGAACGTGATCTGGAAATTAAAAAAATTAGGTGAAAATATCAACTCCCATAATTCCCACCGCCTTCTTATGGAAGATAAACTCTACAATCTAGAAATAAATCAAGTGACAATTAATCAAAAATCACCAAATTACAAGAGGACTTAAAAAAAAAACGAAGCAATTATTAATAGACTAGGGGGATCAATTATCAGAGTTCAGCAAATCCAGCATTAATTACAAAGTATCCCATGAGAGCATACAAATATAACCCACGTGTAGTATGACTACTGATGACGCCCTTGAGTTCGTGAATAGTCCAGTGACTTCCGGTTTTCATAGTGAATTCCGGTTTTTCCGGTTTCATTATGCGGGCACAATTTTTTTTTTTCTTCAGCCGGGCACTTCATATCGAAGGAGTTGTCGTAGAAACTTCGAAAAGCGCTCATTCGACTGGAAATTGGAGTGGCTAGTGCCCTTTTTAATAGTCGAAAGTGATTGGAGGGCAACTAGCCGCCCCCCCCCTTCGCACATCATTCCCCCAAACACATCCAATCAAAATTTTGAGAAAGCCATTTTGTTCAGCGTAGTTGATTTCCAGATAGAAAATATTTTTTTGATGAGGAAACTCCCCCACAATCCTCGGGGCAAGGGTTTTAAGTTATGCCCTGAGGGCAAATAAGAACAGTGTTGGCACAATGTACTATGTATTATTTTTTCCTTTAGGGCAGGGGCCTTCACATGGACAGGTCGTCGTAGAAACTTCAAAAGGGGCTCATTCGATTGGAAATTGAGAGTTCGAGTGCCCTTTTTAAAAGTCGAAAGTGATTGGAGGTCAACTAGCCCCCCTCCCACGCCCATCATTCCCCCAAACACATCCAACCAAAATTTTTGAGATAGCCATTTTGTTCAGCGTAGTTGATTTCCAGATAGAAAATATGTTTTTGAGGAGGACACTCCCCCACAACCCTCAGGGCAAGGGTTTTAAGTTATTCCCTGGGGGCATATAAGGTTTTTATAGAAGGCGCTGTCGTAGAAACTTCAAAACAGGCGCATTCGATTGGAAATTCGAAGGGCTAGTACCCTTTTTAATAGTCGAAAGCGATTGGAGGGCAACTAGCCCCCCCCCCCACGCCCATCATTCCCCCAAACACATCCAATAAAAATTTTGAGATAACCATTTTGTTCAGTGTAGTTGATTTCCAGATAGAAAATATGTTTTCGAGGAGGACACTCCGCCACAACCCTCAAAGCAAGGATTATAAGTTATGAACGAACCCCCCCCCCACACGCCCATCATTCCCCCAAACACACATCCAATCAAAATTTTTAGATAGCCATATGTTTTTTGAGGAGGACACTCCCCCACAACCCTCGAAGCAAGGTTTGAAGCCCGAAGGGCATATAAGGTTTTTGATAGAAGGCCGTTAAAACCGTGCCCAAAACAGGGGGCTCATTCGATTGGAATTCGAAGGCTATATAGTCATGATTGAGAGGGCAACCCCCCCCCCCCCCCCCACGCCCATCATTCCCCCAAACACATCTAATCAAAATTTTGAGATAACCATTTTGTTCAGCGTAGTTGATTTCCCGATAGAAAATATGTTTTTGAGGAGGACACTCCCCCACAACCCTCAGGGCAAGGGTTTAAGTTATGCCCTGGGGGCATATAAGGTTTTTATAGAAGGCGTTGCCGTACAAACTTCAAAAATGCTCATTCGATTGGAAATTCAAAGGGCTAGTGCCCTTTTGATAGTCGAAAGTGATTGGAGGGCAACTACCCCCCCCCCCCGCACGCCCATCATTTCCCCACACACATCCAATCAAAATTTTGAGATAGCCATTTTGTTCAGCGTAGCGGATTTCCAGATAGAAAATATGTTTTTTTTTTTGAGGGGGACACTCCCCCAGAGCCCTCATGGCAAGGGTTTTGAGTTATGCCCTGGGGGCATATAAGGTTTTTATAGAAGGCATTGTTGTAGAAACTTCAAAACAGGCTCATTCGATTGGAAATTCAAAGGGCTAGTGCCCTATTTAATAGTTGAAAGTGATTGGATGGCAACTAGCCCCCCCCCCCCCTCCGCGCCCATCATTCCCCCAAACACACCCAATAAAAATTTTGAGATAGCCATTTTTTTTCAGAGTAGTGGATTTCCATTTAGAAAATATATTTTTAGGAGGACACTCCCCACACAACCCTCAGGGCGAGGGTTTTAAGTTATGCTCTGGGGGCATATAAGGTTTCCATAGAAGGCATTGTCGTAGAAACTTCAAAAGGGGCTCATTCGATTGGAAATTCAAAGGGCTAGTGCCCTTTTTAATATTCGAAAGTGATTGGAGGGCAACTAGCCCCCCTCCCCCACGCCAATCATTCCCCAAACACATCCAATCAAAATTTTAGATAGCCATTTTTATTCAACGAAGTTGAAAGTTTTGGAAATTAGGTCTTTAGGATGACAACCCCTCACCCACAACCCTCAGGGCAAGGGTTGTAAGTTATGCCCTGGGGGCATATAAAGTTTTTATTGAAAGCATTGTCGTAGAAACTTCAAAAGGGCTCATTCAATTGGAAATTGAAAGGGCTAGTGCCTTTTTCAATAGTTGAAAGTGATTGAATAGCGACTAACGCACCTCTCACGCCCACCATTTTCCCAAACACATCCCATTAAAATTTGAAGATATCATTTTGTTCAACGTAGTTGAACGTTCTGGAAATTAGGTCTTTTAAAGACGATAACCCCCTCCAGAGCCCCTTCAGCGCAAGGGTTGTAAGTTATGCCCTGGGGCATATAAAGTTTTATTGAAAGCGTTGTCGTAGAAACTTCAAAAGGGCTCATTCCAATTGAAAGGGCTAGTGTTTTTAATAGTTGAAAGTGATTTTAGGACATTGACTAACGCCTCCTCTCACAATGCCCCACCATTTTCCAAAACAATCCAATTAAATTTTGAGATATCCATTTTGTTCAACGTAGTTGAACGTCTGGAAATTAGGTCTTTAGGAAGATAACCCCCTCAGAGCCCTAGTGCAAGGGTTGTAAATTATGCCCTGGGGGCATATAAGGTTTATATAGAAATTTGTTGCATAAATCATAGGCAGGGCGGTCGCGCTGCCTAAATAAAGAAACGGGGACACTCGAGAACGAGAAAAGAAACGGGGACTAAGTAAAGAGGAGGACACTCCCCCACAAGCCTCGGGAAAAGGGTTTTAAGTTATGCCCTGGGGGTATATAGAAACGATGTTGGCACAATGTATTATTATTAATTTTTTCCTTTAGAGCAGGGCACTTCGTATCGAAGAAGTTGTCTTAGAAACTTCGAAAAAAACGCCCATTCAATTGGAAATTGAAGTGGCTTGTGTCCTTTTTAATATTCGAAAGTGGTTGGAAGGCGACTAGCATCCCTTCCACGCCCACAATTTCCTGAAACACATCCAATCAACATTTTGAGATAGCCATTTTGTTCAGCGTAGTTGATTTCCAGATAGAAATTATGTTCTTGAGGACAGTCCCCCCACAGCCCTTAGGGCCAGGGTTGTAAGTTATGCCCTGGGGGCATATAAGGTTTTTTTTTATAGAAGTCTTTGTCGTAGAAACTTTAAAAAAAGGCTCATTCGATTGGAAATTCCAAGGGGCTAGTGCCTTTTTAAATAGTCGAAAGTGATTAGAGGGCAACTAACCCGCCTCTCACGCCCACCTCTTTCCCAAACACATCTAATCAAAACTTTAAGATAGCCATTTTATTCAACGTAGTTTTAAGTTCTGGAAAATTAGGTCTTTGAGGATGACAACCCCCCACAGCCCTCAGGGCAAGGTTGTAAATTATGCCCTGGGGCGTATAAACGTTTTTTACTAAAAGCGTAGGAACTTCAAAAGGGCTCATTCAATTGGAAATTGAAAGGGCTAGTGCCTTTTTAAATAGTTGAAAGTGATTTGAGAGCGACTAACGCCCCTCTCACGCCCACCATTTTCCCAAACACATCAATAAAGATTTTGATATAGCCATTTTGTTCCGCACAGTTCAAAGTTCAGGAAATTATACCTTTCAGCAGGACACTCCCCCCACAGTCTTCAGGGCAAGGGTTATAAGCTATGCCCTGGGGGCATATAAGGTTTTTATTGAAATCTTTGTCGTAGAAACTTGAAAAAGGGCTCATTCAAATGGAAATTCAAAGCGCTAGTGCCCTTTTTAATAGTCGAAAGTGATTTGAAGGCAACTAACCCCCCCTCTCACGCCCATCTTTTCTCCAAATACATCCCAATCAATATTTTAGATAGCCATTTTATTCAACGTAGTTGAAAGTTTTGGAAATTAGGTCTTTAAGGATGACAACCCCTCCCCCCCCCCCCCCAGACCTCAGAACAAGGGTTGTAAGTTATGCCGTGGGGACGTATAAGGTTTTTATCTAAAGCGTAGAAACTTCAAAAGGGCTCATTCAATTGGAAATTGAAAGGGCTAGGGCCTTTTTTAATAGTTGAAGTGATTGGAGAGCGACTAACGCCCCTTTCACGCCCATCATTTTCCCAAACACATCCAATCAAAATTTTGAGATATTAATTTTGTTCAACGTTGTTGAAAGTTCTTGAAATAAGGTCTTTTAGGATGATAACCCCCTCAGAGCCCTCAGTGCAAGGGTTGTAAGTTATGGCCTGGGGGCATATACAGTTTATATAGAAATTTCAAAAAGGGCTTATTTGATTGGAAATTGAAATTGCCATTTTTAATAGTCGAAAGTCAGTAGAGTAATTAACCCCCTCTTATGCCCACCATTCCCCACAAACATTCAATCAAAGTTTAGAGATAGCCATTTTGTTCAACGTGGTTGAAAGTTCTGGAAATGATGTATTTAAGGATGACAAACCCCCCAGAGCCCAAAGGGCAAAGGTTGTAAGTTCTGCCCTGGGGGCATATAAGGTTTTTATAGATAGAGTTGTCGTAAAACTTCAAAAGGGGGTCATTCAATTCGAAATTGAGAGGGCTAGTGCCCTTTGTAACAGTCGAAAGTGATTGGAGGGTAACTAACCCCCCCTCTCACGCCCCACCATTCCTCCAGACACATCCAATACAAATTTTGAGATAGCCATTTTGTTCAAAGTAGTAGAAAGTTCTGGAAATTAGGTCTTTGAGAATGACAGCCCCCCCCCCCCCCCCCCCCCCAGCACTCAGGGCAAGGGTTGTAAGTTATGCCATGGGGGCATATAAGATTTTTATTGAAAGTTTTATCGTAGAAACTTCAAAAGGGCTCATTTGATTGATTCCTTTCATTTGAAAATGAAAGGGCTAGTGCCATTTTTAATAGTTGAAAGTGATTGGAGAGCTACTATCGCCCCTCTCACACCACCCTTCCCCAAACACATCCAATCAAAATTTTGAGATAGCCATGTTGTTCTGGAAACCTAAAAAGACTATGTCAATATAAAACGAACAGAAATTATTTAAAAAAAACTTTTTCCACAAAATAAGTTTTTCAAAGAAAAGTAAAGAACTCCATTAAACCAAAAATGAGCAAAAATAAAATCAAATATTCTACCAAGCGTCACTACCACAAATCAGCATCGATGAATAAATGAAATCCAAAACTAACAAAAATTACAATAAATAACCGAGTCAAACTCAAAACGAGCTTAAACTAACATAAGAGGGGCGCAAAACCCCTATGCCTTCCCAAGGCCAGAAC
The DNA here is from genome assembly GCA_027921565.1 of Artemia sinica. Taxonomy (NCBI): domain Eukaryota; kingdom Metazoa; phylum Arthropoda; class Branchiopoda; order Anostraca; family Artemiidae; genus Artemia; species Artemia sinica. Next base: position 28,172,588 of record CM051265.1, on the reverse strand, counting down.
AAATTTTGCACTTTACTGAAAAAATATAAATGGTTTTACTTTTATAACTTTAATAAATCAAATAATATTAACATTTTGATTACTAAATATCAGTATATGTATATTAAACTGACAATGCACATTCATTTGTATTTTTTCAGTAAAGTGGAAATTTTGTTCTGGCCTTGGGAAGGCATAGGGTTTTGCGCCCAACTTATGTTATTTTCTGCTCGTTTTGAGTTTGACTCGGTTATTTATTGTAATTTCTGTTCGTTTTGGGTTTCATTTATTTATCGATGCTGATTTGTGGTAGTTTCACGCTTGGTAGATTATTTTGATTTTATTTTTGCTCATTTTTGGTTTAATGAAGTTCTTTACTTTTCTTTGAAAAACTTATTGGTGGAAAAAGTTTTTTTAATTAATTATTATCAGGTGATAATGAACTAAACGAAAGGATTAACAAGGTTATGGAAAAGTCATTACCAGACGATGACATTGCTATTATTTTTGAAAAAAATTACGAAAGTGATGGATAAAAGGGAAATAAATGTAAAAATAAGCAAAAAGGGAAATAAATGTAAAAATAAGCAGAAAGGAAAATGTGATATGCAAGCATTTTGATAGTAGTTTCTGCAAGTTTCGCAAGCAATGCAAGTTTTCTACATATTTGTCGTCATTTTATTTCGGGAGTCTGTGTGTCTGATAAGTGTATTTTTGACCATGTTGATCTGTTTTATCTTATATTGATAAGTCGTCTACTTTTGCTCAAACATCTTCAGGGTTGGAGCGTAGGTTTAAACCCCAAAGTTTTTTAGGGTGACAACGAAAGTATTCACGACCACCCTCCCCTAGTTCGTGTTCCATTCGACTTTGAATCTTATCCCCCTGCATACCCGATACAGAGCAGTATACCTCAGGAATCCATCCCTCGAAACAATCCTCCGCCCCAAGTACTTACGCGTACCCAGTCAGTCCAACACCCACTATCACTTTACTCAATTCGGACCATCCCCAAACCCGCCTTACTCATATCCTCCCAAAAACCCACTTCCTTTCGACTCCGTTCTTCTCCGTGCGTCCAAGAAGTTACCGACCGGTTTCTGGACTCCACCCGTTATTTGCCGAAACAAACCCGACCCCTCCCCTCTAAGACACCCTCCACCATGCTTCCTTCCCTCAGCATCATCTTGCCCCCCCACCCCACCCCTTCATATAAAGAACACTCCCAATTTGACTTATTCCCAGATCACCAGGAAACCTTTCTCCCTTCCCTTGCACTTTATCCCCCCTGGCTACCCTACCAGTATGACTCTGGTTTAAGAGTAAGCAGGCAGAACGATCCACAGGTAACACCTCCATGCAGATTTTCTAAAACTTCAAATAGTGAGACGAATTCCACCGTAGTTCCATCCCAACTTAATAATATCCCATAATTTGCCCGCTGTCCTCCTTTTCTCTCAAGCCCGACCCCAGTCCCGCCTTTTTAATAGTGCCTCAAAAACCATCCCCTTACCCACAGCATCCTTCTAATAAACTTCAACCCCAAATAACTCCATCCCGAATAGAAAAAAAAAAAAATCCCAATGCCCAAATCGGTTTAAATTTCCAACTTCCTACTTGCCAATGCTGAGAGCCTGAATTTTGATAAAATTACCGAACTCGAGGGTATCTCTGAAATTCATAAAAATTAATATTATTGTTGTGACAGAGGTTCAGTCCCAGAACCAAGATTTCCTAAAAATCAGCAATTATACTCAGTTTATAAAACTTCGCCTTCCCGATCACCCTTTCGAGGAAAAAAGGGGGTGGTATATTATTTTTTTTTCCAAGATAACCTCCAACCTAAACTCATCCCCATCCCCAACTTATTAGATTATGATGAAATTTTATGGCTGAGCCTTAGACCGAAAGTATTTCCCCGCCCTTTCAATTTAATTGTAACCGCCGTCTTTTATCATTCCCCTAACCAAAGTATTGACCAGAAACGCAAATTTGTACAACAATTTCTTATAAGTGCTGACTTTGTGTTATCAAAAAGTATCCAAACGCTGGTATTTGCTAACTTGGCGATGCGAATGACCTGAGAATGGACTCTATCTGTACCTCTCTTAATATTAAACAACTGGTTAAAATATCTACAACAAAGGTAACACCTCTCTGGATGTTATTTGTTCAAATATGAGTAAGTATTACAACTCCCCCAAGCAGTGCCACCATTAGGAGGCAGTTACCAATATTGTCTTCTTTTTTCTCCCTCTTCAGCCATTGAACATTCCTTTACTACCTCATTTGGGTTTGCCATCCCCTCAATGACACAGGCCTTTTTCTTTTGGATCATGGCTGACCAGTGAAAGTTGGTCAGACCTTTATAATTCTAATAACCTTGATGATAAAATATTTGATTTTTCACAAAAAAAAACTAATTGATTCCTACTCATTATGTTTCCCAGAAAAAAAAAATATCATAAAATGCTCCAGTGATAAACCTTACATAAATAATCACATAAAAATGTTAATCCGCACGAAAATAAGCTTATTTAACAGGGGTAATTTAGCTGAAGTAAATAAATTAAGAAAGGAATTAAGAAGTCAAATTAGAAAAGCTGCCCAAGCCTACTATAAAAATAAAATTAAAAATTTGTGCCATGATAAACAAAAGAATTGGTACTCTGAAATTAAAAAAACTTACCGACAAGAGTCAAGAACAACTAAATTTTAATATAAATGAACCTCCAAAGACCACAGGTAATGACCTCAATAAGTTTCTGGCTTCTATTGTCCAGAGTATCCCCCCACTATCTTACCGCATTCCCAGATGTTCCCGATCCTTTTTCGCTCCCACATATTTCTCCACTTGATGTTGTAAAAAAAATTGAAAAACTAAAACAATCAAGTATTTGCCTTTAGATATTCCTGTTCCTCTGATTAAAGCTTTCAGTGATTACCTCTCAAAACCCCTATCCACCCTGTTTAATGAAACTACCAAATCTGGACAGTTCCCTCAATATTGGAAACAAGGCTTTATTACCCCAATCAAAAAGAAAAATGGGAAGCCTGGCTTTGATGGCATTCGTCCTATTACCCTCATCTCAATTTTTTCAAAATTGTAAGAAAGTTTTCTCGCAGACTGGCTTAAGATGAAAGTCCTCCCCTCATTGATCTTAGATAGTTTAGTAATCTCAAATCCACGTCAACCTGTCATTACCTGATCCATCTTGTTGATACCATGGGTAAATTACTTGAAAAACCCAACACTTGGCTTAATCTGATTTCTATTGATCTTCAAAAAGCTTTCGATTTGATTAACCACAATTTATTCATAGATAAACTTATAAATGAATTCCACATTGAAACTTTCCTTGTTAAGCTCGTTGCCTCTTTTCTCTCTAATAGATCTCAAGCAGTTAAATATCTAAATTGTTTCTCAGATCATCTTCCATATTTAATGGCATTCCTCAGGGGACTATTCTAGGCCCTCTCCTTTTTCTTTTATGATTAACACCCTTTCAACCCTTTATGACAATAGGTGGAAATTTGTCGATGACTTGGCGTTTTTAGAGATATGTCATAAAAAACATTTTTTAGCAACCCAATGGGCATACTCCAAGATATTGCCTGTGAGGCCTCTTCCCTTGACAGTTGACATGACAGTTAACCCTTCTAAATCCACAATAGTCTCAGTAAGTTTCCTTAAATCCCCTCCCTTTTTCTTGCTCCTATTCCTCCTGAAACCTCTGTCACATCTCTTAAACTCCTTAGTGTTACAATTTCTTCTAATTTGAAATGGGATGCCCATGCAAACAATATCCTACGGCAAGCAAACTCCTCGCTTTCCCTCCTTAAAGTTTTAAATAAATTTAGTTGCCCCCAATCACATTTACTACAAGTATACATTTCTTTTGTGCGTCCCATATTATGCTTGTCCTGTGTGGCACCCTGGCCTCTCAAATGAAGCAACACAAAAAATTGAAAATGTCCAAGAGAGAGCTCTAAGAATTATTTTTAAGAGGGCAAGATACCATATTTGCATTAGTTAAAAATTTCAAAACTAGAGACCCTCGAGAGAAAAAAGAAATAAATTGTTCCTCTGTGTTGGTAAGTTGGCACTTTTGAACCCCCCGTACTGCGAACCTTTTCCCTGAATACCATGCACTGATAGAAATCGTCCTCCACGAACTGTGTCCCAGCCTATCCCCACTTTATCTCCCATTCTTTGTACTACCTTGCGGTATAAGAAATATTTTTATCCCTTTTTTACTGATATAATAAATAGTTGTTAATTTGTACATAAAATTTTATCTTATCTCTTACATGATAAAAGAAACAGCTCGTTTTTCTTTTTACTTTTTTTTACTATCCCCTTTTTATGTTGTTTTTTTAACATTTGTTAATGTATATATTATTTATTTTTTCAGTTTTATCAGTTTTTATCTTTTTAAACTAGTTGCCATTTTTGCAGTTTTTAATATAAGTGACAAAGGAATCATATAGCATTCCGATTTTTTATTTTTTTTTTTTTTTTTTGCATTGTTTGTGCCAATTTTTTTTAGTTGTTGTGCTTTTGTAATGATTTTCTTGTTTATTTTTTTTTTTATGGACTTCGAAATTCAAATTCGGCCCTTCAGGGCTTGTGATAGTAATTCTCGAAATAAATATCTATCTATCTATCGTTCGGAAGGTGCTTAGGCTGTCATCGAGATTATTTCAAACAATGCTGTCAAGAAAATGAGGCAAATCCAAACAAGTGCTTCAATCATTTTTGCAGTTACTCGGTCTTCGCTGGGCAACTTACCATTTTTTCGGTGCAATTTACAGCTGTAGATTTGTCGCAAAACTGAATTTTTCACATGGAATACAAACTTTAGGACTGACTAAAGTAATGTTGTTTTTTTCGGCGCAGAGTAACGAAAATTCACAATTCTAAGAACTTTTCGCGTTCTTTGTTTTCTTTCTCTTTATATATTATGGCAGACTAAAAACTATATTATGGCAGAAGATAAAAAAAATAATAGTAAATGTGTAGCCGTAAAGCATAGTAATGAACATAAAAAAGACTTCAGAAGTAGTGAGATAAACGAATTTTATTTCCTGTAAGCAAAAACTACGTGATTTTACACATTTTACCCCTTTCTTTACCACAGTATAAAACAGTATAGAATTTCTATACCACAGTACAGAACCATTTTTATATAAACAGAAGAGAATTTTGAAATTGCATAGAAAAAGTTGGCTCTTTCATGAAGCCAGCTCATTGCTTGCTAACCTACACTCATCAAATACTTGAAACAAAAAGAAACACATGAAGTAATTGTGATAGAGTACACAAACTTACCTATGGATTTTTATGACGTAACAGCGCTTTGCTTTTTCAGCCACCTCATCTCCAGCTAAATAAATATCTGATTCTTTTCCAACCCCAATTTGACGTCCGAAAGATCCGATCACACCACGTGAAACCAAAGATTTCAAAGCTAAGTAGTCATACCCCAAGTTGGTGAGTCTATATCCATCATCTAAAACAAGACTGATACAGTAGCCGTATAGGCGGTCCTCCATGCATAATTATCAGCACTGGTGTTGCGAAACGAGAAACATCATATGATAACGGCAAACAAAAATTACAAATGAAATACTTTCATAAGCGTACAGTTATATGTTTCTGGAAAAGGGGAGAATTTAAATTTGGTAGGTGGTTTCTGTCAAACCTAATGTACAACCAATTTGTTAAGTGAAGGGGTGGAGGGAGTTTAAAAAAGATCTCCTTGCCTTTTTACTATCCCATAGACAAAATTTTTAAGAGATAGGCCTACAATTTAATAAAACTGCATCCTCTTCATAAATTACAAATGTATAATGACACTATTACAAATGGATAATTCAAAATATTGTCCATCGCGAGCCATATCTTTTGCCCATTTCCTGACAATTTGTCGTGCCCTTCGACGGTTTCTAGCCCTTGTTATTACAATACTCAGCTCATACGTAGTAATTGCAGTCAGAAGCGTCCCCTGTTACTGTTCTTTTTTGGTTGGAGCTGCTGATAGTAAATCAAAGCCTTCTGATCCCATTAAATGCATGGCATGATCTTAAATCCATGAATATTCGGCTTGGAGGTCGATGATACAAAGTATGCTGGACTTGACATAATCTATTTAATGCTTTGGGTTATCGTAGTGGATCTGCTTTTCATTGCCAATCACATTATGATACAAAAACCCTTTCAATTCTGCCGTTTGATTAGCATTTCATTCGAAAAAAACGCTTTCCAACTTCTACAAACAAAACAATGACTTTCGCCCGTGATTTTCTTTGCAAAAAAGTAGTGCAAAAAAACTTCCACGAATGTATTTTTTTTCGCGTATTATCTAAACTGTCCATCGTAAAAAAAAATATTCACCAAAGAAAATGTTTTACTAACTGACGTTAACAGCCTCTGAATAGACCTTTCATATGACATAAGCATAAGTATTTATGGATATGCACAAAAGCAAGCGGTGACTTCTCTTGTTAAATTCCAGTTTTTAATTTGTTCTTGGCCCGACTTTGATCCTAGTCACTAAAAAATATTTCTTTTTTTTCTTAGTCTTTGAAAGTATTTAAACGGAATGCTAAAAATTATTGATATCCTAGCTGGTGAAAGACTATTGAGAGATTTACAAATTAGCCTTCATTTTCTGCAGGCTACTTAAGAACTTTTCTGCACCTAAGGCAAGATTCTGATTTTGTAGCAGCCAGTTGTTTGTCAACCCCAATCTTGAACTCTTTATTTGTGTCTGTAAATAGAGATAAGCCAGCCTCTTCCACGCCAACGTTGGGCAAATTCAGAAGGAATCATGGCAAGCTCTTTTAGAGCTGGTTTGCTATCAAAACTTCTTGAAGTGATATCAAACCATAACAATGTTAAAGGGGAGGAACAGGAGTGGAAGGTTTGAAGAGTTAAAGATTTTTACAAACCCAAACCACATTTTCTTGATTTCTCTGGAGCTTAGAATTAGCAGCCCGAGTCCTTTTAAGCAATCTACACAGTTTATGGTTTTTTGGTGTGTTAACATTATTTTGGTGGCTCTTCTTTGGACACTCTCAAGCCAATTACAGTCACTGATGTACAGATGTGATATAGTAAGCGTACCATGTTCCAGGGGATAAGGTAGACAGGAGCTATGTATTTGTTTTGTTTTGAGGTGATACAGCAGGCACACCTTATTAGTCTTTTTTGCTTTCACTTCACGTGAGTTGTAGATGTCTGAAGCATTTGATGTAATGACATACTTTATTTCTTGAAACCTTGAAGTTAAACAGTCAATATTGCTGAAAACAATACTAAGTCCACTAATCTTCCCACAAAGTCTAATATCAGACAAGGATTTTGATCATTTTTCAGAATAAGATTAACAGGTGATTTGTTCTTACCGGACAAAATAAGGAGATCCAGCAGTAACTCTTGTCAGAATTTTAGAAATTTCAGAATACAGTTCTTTTGTTAAGTATTTTGACATGACCACGTCTGTCAGGTGAAACTTATGTTACTTAATAAAACCGCAGAATTGTAGGAGATCCAACAGTAACTTCTACCAGATTTTTAGAAATTTCAGAATATAGTTCTTTTGTAAAGTATTTTGACATAAAGCCCAGGGAGAAAGACCATTTTCAATTTTTGGTCACTCATTTAAATTTTTATCTATGTTGGACCTATTTACACTATATACATGTCTTTGCCAGTTGCCTAACTCATATCCATCGCAGCTGACACTACAGATATGAGACTAAATTTTATCTGCATGGACTAAACTTTGTGCAATATTATTCTTAGGCTTATATTAGCTCTTAATTCCCCAGCAAGCGGCAGGGAATGCTGGAATCTGAGTTTCTAAAAACAGAAACAGAGTGCATAGTTATGATCTAATCAGACTTGCCTTATCCTTACTCTCTAAGCTTGCAGATGAATTTGCCTTAAAGAAATCACTATTTAATAAGAAAAAAACGAAAGTGGTAACTTACACCCCATCTCTTTTGGCTGATTCATATATGTTGCGAAGGTATGTTTCTGGTTTGAAGGGTACCAAAATCAACTGTCATGTTTTTTTTTAGTTTAAACCTAAGATTGACTGGAATGTATATGAGTTTTAAACGAAATGTCTCAGCAGCAGAGCTACATCCATAAAGTCTCAGATTACAAGAAACTGAGAATATTAAGTAACCATACGTTTCACCTGACAGACGTGGTCATGTCAAAATACTTTACAAAAGAACTATATTCTGAAAATTTCTAAAATTCTCGTAGAAGTTACTGTTGGATCTCCTACAGTCGTAAATACGTTTCACCTGACAGACGTGGTCATGACAAAATGCTTTACAAAAGAACTATATTCTGAAATTTTCTAAAATTCTGGTAGAAGTTACTGTTGGATCTCCTATGATTCTACGGTTTTTATTAAGTAACCATACGTTTCACCTGACAGACGTGGTCACCTGACAGACGTGGTCATGTCAAAAACACTTTACAAAAGAACTATATCCTGAAATTTCTAAAATTCTGGTAGGAGTTACTGGTGGATCTCCTACAATTCTATGGTTTTATGTAGTTTAGAGTCTATTGTATCAAATTCACAAGCTGATAAAACACACACACAGAAAACTGGTATTAAAAAGAAACATACAGTGTTTTCCTCCTTCATAACACACAAGTCTGTGTTTAGCCAATTCTCTTAAAACTTTTCGATGATCCACCATGTTTTAATCCTGCAATCGCTGATACAAGCGGACCAGGGACAAGTTCATGGTTTTTCATCCCCATTTCTACCTGAAATTGTAAAAACAACACAAATTAAAATTGAATCACTCAACCCCTAGAGTCTGGTTCACACATCGCAACTCATTATTATGAAGGTGATAGATAAAGTATGTCAATTTAAAGTTTTGTTTTCAACAATTAAAGCCCCGCCTTTGATTTTCGAGAATTTTTTTTAACCTTGTATTCTTTATCATCACTTAGTTTTAGTTAACATTTGTCCAAAAACTGTTTAAGTTCAGGAAGGAAAAACAAGAAAACAATACTTTTCTTGTGAGAAGTTCAAACTTCTTTGCAGCACCATGGCTTGAAAACTGTCATAATTGTACCAATAATTTCTTTATATTTCATTTCCTATGCATATAAAATTCTTCTACTGTCTTCTAAAAACAGTACAAGAATTTCCTAATATATACTTTAAGCTTTCACGCTTATATCTACACAAGTACGGAATTTTGCATTTTTGCCCAGAAGAAAGATCACGTATGTTTTTTTTTTTCTGATTCTGACGAATCTGACGAACAGAAATTAAATAAACAATCAATGCGAACAAACATACAAATATATTAATGTAAATGAATAAATAAATCTTAAAACGAGTGAAACTTAAATTGAATAAGCAAATCAAGTTTGAATCAAATAAAAATAACTACAAACAAGAGTTTGGGTATCGTCTCACTGCAGAAGCCTGTTTTTTCGCATTGATTGTCTATTTAATTTCGGTTCGTTTTAAGTTTCATTTATACTTTAATAGCAAAATATATTGTTTTCGTTTTAAGCTTGATTTTCATATTCAATCTAAGCATTACTCGCTTTAAGATCTATTTATTCACTTATATTATTACTTGTTGCATGTTTTTTGCTATGATTGTTTATTTAATTTCTGCTCGTTTTGGGTTTCATTTATTCTTTAATAGTAATTTCTGGTCTTTTTGAGTTTGAATTTTAACAGGTATTTGTATCTCCTCAGCTTAAGTTTAAAATGGCCTTTACTTTTCTTTGAAAAAACTTATTTTTCGGAAAGTTTTTTTTTTAATTAATTTTTGTTCGTTTTTGATTGCAAAAAGTTTCAAGTTTTTATGGCATGGGGGGCGGGGGTGATTACTGTCCGATTATTCTTGACTTTAAAAACGGATCTAGAACTTTCAATTTAAATCGAATGAGGCTTTTTTCAAAGTCTATACGATTACCTCTTTGATAAAAACCTTATATATGAACAATAGACAGCTTGCATAACTTGTGGACAGCGATTGACAACAATGAATGGATTGAAAAAATAGCTCCAATAAGGGGGTTTTAGACCATTTCACTTGCTGACACAAAGGGATCAAGACTGTTTGGGATTGACCTTAATAGGAATTTGTGTGCCAAAACAATTTTGCATCTATCACAGAGTATGTATTTTAACCTTATAATTGGATAATTATAATAGATTTCCTATGTGTTCTTCCCATACAAAACCCCTTCCCATAAGTTATAAACCCCCCTTAATAAGTTATGCCCCAGGGCATAACTTACAACGCCTACCCCCGGGCCCTGGTGGGCTGTGTCGACACCGGAGTTTTTTGTTATCAGAACCTTGAACTATTTTAACAAAATGTCTATCTCAAATATCAAAATCTGATGCATTTAGGGCGTGGAGGAGGGAGAGGGGCTAGTTGCCCTTCAATCTCTTTTGACTCTTAAAAAGTGAATAAGAACTTTCAATTTTCAATCAAATGAGCCCTCTCTAAAGTTTATACGAGTATCCCTTCCATAAGAAATAATATGAAGGATTCGGAGAATCCTTAAATTACAACCCTTGCCCTGAGGGCTTTGGGGGAGTTGTAATCCTCAAAGACCTAATTTCCAGAACTTAAAACTACGTTTAATAAAATGGCTGTCTTAAAATTTTGATTGGATGTGTTTGGGGAAAAGGTGGGCGTGAGAGGGGAGTTAGTTGCCCTCAAATCACTTTCGACTATTAAGAAGGGCACTAGCCCTCGAAATTTCCAATCGAATGAGCCTTTTTTGAAGTTTCTACGACACCGCCTTCTATAAAAACCTTAAATGCCCCCAAGGCATAACTTAAAACCCTTGCCCTGAGGGTTGTGGGGGATTGTCCTCCTCAAAAATATATTTTCTATCTGGAAATCAACAACACTGAACAAAATGGCTTTATCAAAATTTTGATTGGATGTATTTTGGGGAATGATGGGCGTGGGGGGGGGGGGGGGGCTAGTTGCCGTCCAATTACTTTCGACTATTAAAAAGGGCACTAGCCCTATGAATTTTCAATTGAATGTGCCTATTTTGAAGTTTCTACGACGACGCCTTCTATAAAAACCTTATATGGCCCCAGGGCATAACTTAAAACTCTTGCCCTGAGGGTTGTGGGGGAGTGTCCTCCTCAAAATCATATTTTCTATCTGGAAATCAACTACACTGAACAAAATGGCTATCTCAAAAGTTTTGATTGTATGTGTTTGGAGAAATGATGGGCGTGGGGGGGGGAGCTAGTTGCCCTCCGATCACTTTCGACTATTAAAAGGGCACTAGCCCTTTAATTTCCAAATCGAATAAGCCTGTTTTGAAGTTTCTACCTTCTATAAAAACCTTATATGCCCCCTGGGCATAACTTAAAACCCTTGCCCTGAGGGTTGTGGGGAAGTGTCCTCCTCAGAAATATATTTTCTACCTGGAAATCAACTATGCTGAACAAAAATGGCTATCTCAAAATTTTTATTGGATGTGTTTGGGGGAATGATGGGCGTAGGGGGGGGGGGGGCTAGTTGCCCTCCAATCACTTTCGACTATTGAAAAGGGCATTATCCCTTTGAATTTCCAATCGAATGAGCCTTTTTTGAAGTTTCTACGACAACGCTTTCTATAAAAAACCTTATATGCCCCCAGGGCATATCTTAAAAACCCTTGCCTTGAAGGTTCTGGGGGAGTGTCCTCCTCAAAAAATATATTTTCTATCTGGAAATCAACTACGCGGAACAAAATGGCTATCTCAAAATTTTGATTGGATGTGTTTGGGGAAATTATGGGCGTGGGGGGGGGGGCTAGTTGCATTCCAATCCCTTTCGACTATTAAAAAGGGCACTAGCCCTTTAATTTCCAATCGAATGAGCCTGTTTTGAAGTTTCTACGACAACGCCTTCTATAAAAACCTTATATGCCCCCAGGGCATAACTTAAAAAACCCTTGCCCTGAGGGTTTTGGGGGAGTGTCCTCCTCAAAAATATATTTTCTATCTGGAAATCAACTACGCTGAACAAAATGGCTATCTGAAAATTTTGATTGGATGTGTTTGGGGAAATGATGGGCGTGGGGGGGGGGCTAATTGCATTCCTATCACTTTCGACTATTAAAAAGGGCACTAGCCCTTTAATTTCCAATCAAATGAGCCTGTTTTGAAGTTTCTACGACAACACGCCTTCTATAAAAACCTTATATGCCCCCAGGGCATAACTTAAAACCCTTGCCCTGAGGGTTTTGGGGGAGTGTCCTCCTCAAAAATATATATTTTCTATCTGGAAATCAGCTATGCCGAACAAAAATGGCTATCTCAAAATTTTGATTGGATGTGTTTGGGGGAATGATGGGCGTAGGGGGGGGGGGCTAGTTGCCCTCCAATCACTTTTGACTGTTAAAAAGGCACTGTCCCTTTTAATTTCCAATCGAATGAGCCTTTTTTGAAGTTTCTATGACAACGCCTTCTATAAAAACCTTATATGCCCCCAGGGCATAACTTAAAACCCTTGCCCTGAGGGTTGTGGGGATTGTCCTCCTCAAAAACATGTTTTTCTATCTTAAAATGAACTACGCTGAACAAAATGTCTATCTCAAAATTTTGATTGGATGTGTTTGGGGAAATGATGGGCGTGGGGGGGGGGGGGGGCTAGTTGCCCTTTCAATCACTTTCGACTATTAAAAAGGGCACTAGCCCTTTAATTTCCAATCGAATGAGCCTTTTTTGAAGTTTCTACGACACACACCTTCTATAAAAACCTTATATGCCCCGAGGGCATAACTTAAAACCATTGCCCTGAGGGTTTTGGGCGAGTGTCCTCCTCAAAAATATATTTTCTATCTGGAAATCAACTATGCTGAACAAAATGGCTATCTGAAAATTTTGATTGGATGTGTTTGGGGAATGAATGGGCGTGGGGGGGGGGGGAAGGGGGCTAGTTACACTCCAATCACTTTCGACTATTAAAAAGGGCACTAGCTCTTTAATTTCCAATCGAATGAGCATGTTTTGAAGTTTCTACGACAACGCCTTCTATAAAAACCTTATATGCCCCCAGGGCATAACTTAAAACCCTTGCCCTGAGGGTTGTGAGGGAGTATCCTCCTCAAAAATATATTTTCTATCTGGAAATCAACTACGCTGAACAAAATGGCTATCTCAAAATTTTGATTGGATGTGTTTGGGGGAATGATGGGCGTGGGGGGGGGGAGGGGGGCTAGTTATACTCCAATCACTTTCGACTATAAAAAGGGCACTAGCTCTTTAATTTCCAATCGAATGATCCTGTTTTGAAGTTTCTACGACAACGCCATCTATAAAAACCTTATATGCCCCCAGGGCACAACTTAAAACCCTTGCCCTGAGGGTTGTGAGGGGAGTATCCTCCTCAAAAACATATTTTCTATCTGGAAATCAACTACGCGGAACAAAATGGCTATCTCAAAATTTTGATTGGATGTGTTTGGGGAAATGATGGGCGTGGGGGGGGGGGGGCTAGTTGCATTCCAATCCCTTTCGACTATTAAAAAGGGCACTAGCCCTTTAATTTCCAATCGAATGAGCCTGTTTTGAAGTTTCTACGACAACGCCTTCTATAAAAACCTTATATGCCCCCAGGGCATAACTTAAAACCCTTGCCCTGAGGTTTTGGGGGAGTGTCCTCCTCAAAAATATATTTTCTATCTGGAAATCAGCTATGCCGAACAAAATGGGCTATCTCAAAATTTTGATTGGATGTGTTTGGGGGAATGATGGGCGTAGGGGGGGGGGCTAGTTGCCCTCCAATCACTTTTTGACTGTTAAAAAGGGCACTGTCCCTTTAATTTCCAATCGAATGAGCCTTTTTTGAAGTTTCTATGACAACGCCTTCTATAAAAACCTTATATGCCCCCAGGGCATAACTTAAAAACCCTTGCCCTGAGGGTTGTGGGGGATTGTCCTCCTCAAAAACATGTTTTCTATCTTAAAATGAACTACGCTGAACAAAATGTCTATCTCAAATTTTGATTGGATGTGTTTGGGGAAAGATGGGCGTGGGGGGGGGGGCTAGTTGCCCTTCCAATCACTTTCGACTATTAAAAAAGGGCACTAACCCTTTAATTTCCAATCGAATGAGCCTTTTTTGAAGTTTCTACGACAACACCTTCTATAAAAAACCTTATATGCCCCCAGGGCATAACTTAAAACCATTGCCCTGAGGGTTTTGGGCGAGTGTCCTCCTCAAAAATATATTTTCTATCTGGAAATCAACTATGCTGAACAAAATGGCTATCTGAAAATTTTGATTGGATGTGTTTGGGGGGAAATAATGGGCGTGGGGGGGGGGGAAAGGGGGCTAGTTACACTCCAATCACTTTCGACTATTAAAAAGGGCACTAGCTCTTTAATTTCCAATCGAATGAGCATGTTTTTGAAGTTTCTACGACAACGCCTTCTATAAAAACCTTATATTGACCCCAGGGCATAACTTAAAACCCTTGCCCTGAGGGTTGTGAGGGAGTATCCTCCTCAAAATATATTTTCTATCTGGAAATCAACTACGCTGAACAAAATGGCTATCTCAAAATTTTGATTGGATGTGTTTGGGGAATGATGGGCGTGGGGGGGGGAGGGGGGGCTAGTTATACTCCAATCACTTCGACTATTTAAAAAGGGCACTAGCTCTTTAATTTCCAATCGAATGATCCTGTTTTTGAAGTTTCTACGACAACGCCATCTATAAAAACCTTATATGCCCCAGGGCACAACTTAAAACCCTTGCCCTGAGGGTTGTGAGGGAGTATCCTCCTCAAAAAACATATTTTCTATCTGGAAATCAACTACGCGGAACAAAAAAATGGCTATCTCAAAAATTTTGATTGGATGTGTTTGGGGAAATGATGGGCGTGGGGGGGGCTAGTTGCACTCCAATCCTTTCGACTATTAAAAAAGGGCACTAGCCCTTTAATTTCCAATCGAATGAGCCTGTTTTGAAGTTTCTACGACAACGCCTTCTATAAAAACCTTATATGCCCCCAGGGCATAACTTAAAACCCTTGCCCTGAGGGTTTTTGGGGGAGTGTCCTCCTCAAAAATATATTTTCTATCTGGAAATCAACTACGCTGAACAAAATGGCTATCTGAAAAAAAACTTTTGATTGGATGTGTTTGGGGAAATGATGGGCGTGGGGGGGGGGGGGCTAATTGCATCCAATCCACTTTCGACTATTAAAAAGGGCACTAGCCCTTTAATTTCCAATCGAATGAGCCTGTTTTGAAGTTTCTACGACAACGCCTTCTATAAAAAACCTTATATGCCCCCAGGGCATAACTTAAAACCCTTGCCCTGAGGGTTTTGGGGGAGTGTCCTCCTCAAAAATATATTTTCTATCTGGAAATCAACTATGCTGAACAAAAATGGCTATCTCAAAATTTTGATTGGATGTGTTTGGGGGAATGATGGGCGTAGGGGGGGGGCTAGTTGCCCTCCAATCACTTTTGACTGTTTAAAAAGGGCACTGTCCCTTTTAATTTCCAATCGAAATGAGCCTTTTTTGAAGTTTCTATGACAACACCTTCTATAAAAAACCTTATATGCCCCCAGGGCATAACTTAAAAAACCCTTGCCCTGAGGGTTGTGGGGGATTGTCCTCCTCAAAAACATGTTTTTCTATCTGAAAATGAACTACGCTGAACAAAATGTCTATCTCAAAATTTTGATTGGATGTGTTTGGGGAAATGATGGGGCGTGGGGGGGGGCTAGTTGTCCTCCCAATCACTTTCGACTATTAAAAAGGGCACTAGCCCTTTAATTTCCATCGAATGAGCCTTTTTTGAAGTTTCTACGACAACGCCTTCTATAAAAACCTTATATGCCCCGAGGGCATAAACTTAAAACCATTGCCCTGAGGGTTTATGGCGAGTGTCCTCCTCAAAAAATATTTTCTATCTGGAAATCAACTATGCTGAACAAAATGGCTATCTGAAAATTTTGATTGGATGTGTTTGGGGAAATGATGGGCGTGGGGGGGGGGGAGGGAAGGGGCTAGTTACACTCCAATCACTTTTTACCTCGACTATTAAAAAAAAAAGGGCACTAGCTCTTTAATTTCCAATCGAATGAGCATGTTTTGAAGTTTCTACGACAACGCCTTCTATAAAAACCTTATATGCCCCAGGGCATAACTTAAACCCTTGCCCTGAGGGTTGTGAGGGAGTATCCTCCTCAAAATATATTTTCTATCTGGAAATCAACTACGCTGAACAAAATGGCTATCTCAAAATTTTGATTGGATGTGTTTGGAGGAATGATGGGCGTGGGGGGGAGGGGGGCTAGTTATACTCCAATCACTTTCGACTATTAAAAAGGGGCACTAGCTCTTTAATTTCCAATCGAATGATCCTGTTTTGAAGTTTTCTACGACAACGCCATCTATAAAAACCTTATATGCCCCCAGGGCACAACTTAAAAACTCTTGCCCTGAGGGTTGTGAGGGAGTATCCTCGTCAAAAAATATATTTTCTATCTGGAAATCAACTACGCTGAACAAAATGGCTATCTCAAAATTTTTATTGGATGTGTTTGGGGGAAATAATGGGCGGGTGGGGGGGGGTGGGGGGGGCTAGTTGCATTCCAATCCCTTTCGACTATTAAAAAGGGCACTAGCCCTTTAATTTTCCAACCGAATGAGCCTGTTTTTTGAAGTTTCTACTACAACGCCTTCTATAAAAACCTTATATGCCCCCAGGGCATAACTTAAAACCCTTGCCCTGAGGGTTTTGGGGGAGTGTCCTCCTCAAAAATATATTTTCTATCTGGAAATCAACTACGCTGAACAAAATGGCTATCTGAAAATTTTGATTGGATGTGTTTGGGGGAAATGATGGGCGTGGGGGGGGGGGGCTAATTGCATTCCTATCACTTTCGACTATTAAAAAGGGCACTAGCCCTTTAATTTCCAATCGAATGAGCCTGTTTTGAAGTTTCTACGACAACGCCTTATATAAAAACCTTATATGCCCCCAGGGCATAACTTAAAAAACCTTGCCCTGAGGGTTTGGGGGAGTGTCCTCCTCAAAAATATATTTTTTATCTATCTGGAAATCAGCTATGGGCCGAACAAAAATGGCTATCTCAAATTTTGATTGGATGTGTTTTGGGGGATGATGGGCGTAGGGGGGGGCTAGTTGCCCTCCAATCACTTTTGACTGTTAAAAAGGGCACTGTCCCTTTTTAATTTCCAATCGAATGAGCCTTTTTTGAAGTTTCTATGACAACGCCTTCTATAAAAACCTTATATGCCCCCAGGGCATAACTTAAAACCCTTGCCCTGAGGGTTGTGGGGGGGTATTGTCCTCCTCAAAAACATGTTTCTATCTTAAAATGAACTACGCTGAACAAAATGTCTATCTCAAAATTTTGATTGGATGTGTTTTGGGGAAATGATGGGGCGGGGGGGGGCTAGTTGCCTCCAAATCACTTTCGACTATTTAAAAAGGGCACTAGCCCTTTTAATTTCCAATCGAATGAGCTTTTTTTTGAAGTTTCTACGACAACACCTTCTATAAAAACCTATATATGCCCCGAGGCATAAAACTTAAAACCATTGCCCTGAGGGTTTTGGGCGAGTGTCCTCCTCAAAAAATATGTTTCTATCTGGAAAATCAACTATACGCTGAACAAAATGGCTATCTGAAAATTTTGATTGGAATGTGTTTGGGGAAATAATGGGCGTGGGGGGGGGAAGGGGGTTGGGGGCTCTCCAATCACTTTCGACTATTAAAAATGACACTAGCTCTTTGAATTTCCAATCGAATGAAGCATGTTTGAAGTTTTCTACGACAACGCCTTCTTAAAAACCTTATATGGACCCCAGGGCATCTTTAAAAACCCTTGCCCTGAAGGGTCTGTGAGGGAGTAATCATCCTCAAAAATATATTTTTCTATCTGAAATCAACTTACGCTGAACAAAATGGGCTATCTCAAAATTTTGATTGGATGGTTTGGGGGATGATGGGCTGTGGGGGGGAGAGGGGGGCTAGTTGCCCTCCAATCACTTTCGACTATTAAAAAGGGCACTAGCCACTTAATTTTCAATCGAATGATCCTTTTGAAGTTTCTACGACAACGCCCATCTATAAAAACCTTATAATGCCCCCCGAGGGCCACAACTTAAAAACAAAACCCTTGCCCTGAGGGTTGTTGAGGGAGTGTCCTCCTCAAAAAACATATTTTTTCTATCTCCGGAAATCAAAACTACGCGGAACAAAATGGCTATCTCAAAATTTTGATTGGATAGTGTTTGGGGAAATGATGGGCGTGGGGGGGGAAGGGGGGGGCTAGTTGCATTCCAATCAACTTTCGACTATTAAAAATGGGCACTAGCCCTTTAATTTCCAATCGAATGAGCCTTGTTTTGAAGTTTCTACGACAACGCCTTCTATAAAAAACCTTATATGCCCCCCTAGGGCATAACTTAAAACCCTTGCCCTGAGGGTTGTGGGGGGATGTCCTCCTCAAAAATATATTTTCTATCTGGAAATCAACTACGCTGAAGCAAAATGGCTGCTATCTCAAAATTTTGATCTGGATGTGTTTTGGGGGAAATGATGGGCGTGGTGGGGGGGGGGGGGCTAGATTGCATTCCAATCACTTTCGACTATTAAAAAGGGGCAGCAAACAGTAGCCTTAACAATTCCAATCGAATGAGCCTGTTTTGAAGTTTCTACGACAACGCCTTCTATAAAAACCTTATATGCCCCCAGGGCATAACTTAAAACCCTTGCCCTGAGGGTTGTGGGGGAGTGTCCCTCCTCAAAAATATATTTTTCTATCTGGAAATCAACTCATGCTGAACACAAAAAAAAATGGCTGATCTCAAAATTTGATTGGATGTGTTTGGGGAAAATGATGGGAGCGTAGGGGGAGGGGGGGCTAGTTGCCCCCCCTCCAACACTTTTCGACTGTTAAAAGGGCACTGTCCCTTTTAATTTTCCAATCGAATGAGCCTTTTTTGAAGTTTCTACGACAACGCCTTCTATAAAAACCTTTATATGCCCCCAGGGCATAACTTAAAAAACCTTGCCCTGAGGGTTTGGGGGAGTGTCCTCCTCAAAAATTATATTTTCTATCTGGAAATAATCAACTTACTACGCTTGAACAAAATGGCTACTCTGAAACAAATGGCTTATCTGAAAAATTTTGATTGGATGTGTTTGGTGAAATGATGGGCGTGGGGGGGGGGGGCTAATTGCATTCCAATCACCTTTCGGACTATTAAAAATTAAAAAGAAAGGGCAGTAGCCCTATTAATTTCTTTCGCAATCGAATGAGCCTGTTTTGAAGTTTTCTACGACCAACGGGGGGCCTTTCCTATAAAAACCTTATTGCCCCCAGGCATAAAACTTAAAACCCTTGCCCTGAGGGTTTTGGGGGAGTGTCCTCCTCAAAAATATATTTTTCTTTCTGGAAAAATCAACTATGCTATGAACAAAAATGGCTATCTCAAAATTTTGATTGGATGTGTTTTGGGGAATGACTGGGCGTAGGGGGAGGGGGGGGCTCTAGTTATGACACACTCCAATCACTTTTGACTGTTAAAAAGAGGCCCTGGTCCCTTTAATTTCCAATCGTAATGAGCCTTTTTTTTTGAAGTTTCTCTGACAAAAGCCTTCTATAAAAACCTTATATGCCGCCCCCGGGCATAACTTAAACTTTAAAACCCTTGCCCTGAAGGTTGTGGGGGGATCTGTCACTCCTCAAAAACCATTGTTTTCCTATCTGAAAAATGAACTAGCGCTGAAACAAAATGTCCTATCTCAAAATTTTTGATTGGATGTGGTTTGGGGAAATTGATGGGCGTAGGGATAGGGAGTGCTAAGTTGGACCTCCAATCACAGTTCGACTATTAAAAAGGGTCACTAGCCCTTTAATATTCCCAATCGAATAAAATGAGCCTTTTTTGAAGTTTCTTCTTTCTAACGACAACGCCTTCTATAAAAAACCCCTTATATTTTCCCCGAGTGCAATAACTTAATAAAAACCATTGCCCTGAGGGGTTGGGCGACAGTGTCCTCCTCAAAAATATATTTTCTATCTGGAAAGCAACTATGCTGAACAAAATGGCTATCTGAAAAATTTTGCTGGATGTGTTTGGGGAAATGATGGGAGTGTTGGGGGGGGGGGGGGAAGGGGGCAGTACACTCCAAGCATTTGACCTATTAAAAAGGGCACTAGCTTCTTTATATTCCAATCGAAATGAGCAATGTTTTGAAGTTTCTAGACAACGCCTTCTATAAAAACCTTATATGCCCCAGGGCATAAACTTTAAACCCTTGCACTGAGGTTGTGCGGGAGTATTCCTCATCAACAAAATACTATTTTCTATCTGGAATCAACTACGCTGAACAAAATGCTATCCAAAATTTTATGATGTGTTGGGGGAATGATGGGCGTGGGGGGGAGGGGGCTAGTTATACTCCAATCACTTTCGACTATTAAAAAGGGACTAGCTCTTAATTCCAATCGAATGTCACTGTTTTGAAGTTTCTACGACAACGCCATCTATAAAAACCTTTATATGCCCCCAGGGCACACTTAAAACTCTTGCCCTGAGGGTTGTGAGGAGTATCCTCGTCAAAAAATATTTTCTATCTGGAATCAAACTACGCTATGACAAAATGGCTATCTCAAAATTTTTTATTGGATGGGTTTTGGGGGAAATAATGGGCGTGGGGGGGGGGGGGGGGGGGGCTCAGTTGCATTCCAATCATTGACTATTAAAAAGGGCCACTAGCCCTTTATATTTCCAATCGAAAGAGCTTGTTTGAAGTTTCTACTACAAACGCCTTCTATAAAAACCCTTATATGCCCCCAGGCATAACTTAAAACCCTTGCCCTGAGGGTTTGGGAGTAGTGGTCCTCCTCCAAAAATATATTTTCTATCTGGAAATCAACTACGCGAACAAAAAATGGCTATTCAAAATTTGACTTGGATGTGTTGGGGAATGATGGGCGTAGGGGGGGGGGGCTAGTTAGCCTCAATCCACTTTTTGACTGTTAAAAGGGCACTATCCCTTTGAATTTCCAATCGAATGAGCCTTTTTTGAAGTTTCTATGACAACGCCTTCTATAAAAACCTATATGCCCCAGGACATAACTTAAAACCCTTGCCC